>JNEM01011530.1:0-10770 GCA_000697335.1 Conidiobolus incongruus B7586 | reverse complement strand
TTCATATAATCTAATTAACTATAAATTATATAATTAATTTATACTTATATAGTTAAATTAATTATATTAATAATATTAAATTATTTTATAAACTAGGTTTTTTTTTAATTCTTATTATTTTTTACTTTTATACTATTTTTAAGATTAAGACTATATTCTATTAATATTATAGGATATTAACACTACCTAATATAAATCTTAATATATTAATAACTTATTTTAATTTAAAGCTTAATTAAATTTTATTTATATTTATATACTATAGTTATATTATATTATTATATTCTACATATATTATTTTTATATTAAGTCTTCTTCTACACTATATTAGCTTAACTACTACTATATTTATATAGTAACAACAATAAAACTATTAAAAACCTACTAGAAATTAATAACTATTTATATTAAACCTAATTATTACTATTTTAAATTTTATCTATAATTTATTTCATTTAAATTTAATACTATATACTATAATACCACTAAAAAAAATACCTTTATATTATTTTAATAATAATAATAGCTTAATTACTAAGTGAATCTAAGACTTTAGTTTTTAAAAGCTTACTACCCTCTAATAAGCTTATATTAAACAACTTTTGATTAAAAAAACATGTCTCAAAAAGTTTAAATCTAACAAACTAGCTATTTCACTATAATTAATACATTAAACTACTTCTTTAATATGTTTAAAAATAAATTAACTACTTATGATAGTTTTAAAAACCTCTACAAACTTAAAAACTACCTTAAAAATATAAAGAATTATCTTGATTTAATCTTAGATAAAGATTTAAAGAATATCTTTAAATTAACCACTTCTTTTTTAGAAAAATTTGTTTATACTTGATAGTTAACATATTATAAGTTTAATCCTAAAGAATCTTTAAGAGGATAGTTTACTACAAAAATATAAACTTTTAAATAATTAGAAAAAGCTTTTAAAGAGAAATAATACTTAAAAAATTAAATTTAATTAACAAGAGAAAAACTTTCTTAGCTTAAATAAAAAACTTCTACAAGATAATTAATTGAGAAATTTAATAAGATATGTTTAAACATATTAAATATTACTGAAGAAGAATAAATTTACAAACTATTATAATGCTTTAACCTTCAAATAAAGCTCTAGTTAGTTAATAAAGAACACTTTAATAATATATCTTTCTCTAACATTTGTAATATAACAATTATAATCAATGATATTTTTTACTCTATAATTAAATTTTCTTACCTTAATAATTAATCTTTTAAACTTTACTTTAACCTACTTAAATTTTAAATGATAGATGTTTCTACTTTAAAGCTTTATGAGAAAACCTTTAGTAAAGAAGTTAAAGCTTATTTAAAAACAAACAAAGGTTGTTATTACTGTTGAAAAACTTAAGTTAACTATAGAATTAATAAATACCCTTTAAAGAAGAAATATTTGTTTAATTTTTAATAATCTTAACTTACCAACCATAAATTAAACTTGAATAATACTAATATAACTTTAAAATTACCTTTTTTATAATTAGTTAGTAGATTCTAATTTAATCTACAAAAGTTCCAATAAACTACTGATTCCACAAATTAAACTATTTATACTAGAGAAATCTAACTAATTAAACTATTAGAAACTAAAAATATTTTAGTAACTAATCTACCTTATAATTCTTTACCTTTAACTATTACCCTATTGTTTATGTTAATTAATTCTTTTATAAACACACTTGTTAGTGTTTTAATTAATTTTAGTTGTTTTAATTGTATTATCTCTTCTTTTATTATTGTAAAGCTATCTTTACCTATCTAAAAAAATAACTTAATAATTAAATATGCTAACAACTTAATAGAATAAACATCTGGTATTATATCTAGATATTTATTATTACCCCCTAATTACTTTTAATATATTAAATTTTTAGTTAGTAACATTAGTTATAATTTTATACTAGGTTAAAATTAGTTTAAATATTATAGTTTTATATCTATAAATATTACTTTAAAAAGTTACAAATCTATTTCTTTTATATTCTAAAAAAAATAGTGGAATTAATCTTAAAAAACTTATATTACTTTATTATAAAACTATTAAATACTATACCTAACACTAACTCTATAATTATAGCAAATAATTTTATTATTATAAACAAAAACTAATGTAAAAAACTAATTAAAAACCTTAATAATTTATAAGGACATATATTTGTTTATTACTTATTTATTAGTACTTTATTTGTTAATTTCAATAAAGTTATATTTAATAACCACTTCTTATATAATACAATAAGTTAATTTGCTAATGTTTTTGAATTTATAGATAAATTACCTTTTAAATATAATATTAAGTATAAAATTAAATTACTCCCTAGTATACAACTATACTTAAAGTTTATTTACCATTTATCTTTTAAACAATATCAAACTTTAAAAGAAGAAATCTAAAAACTACTTAAAAATAGGTATATTAAACTTTTTTCCTCACTATAAAAATCTTTAATTTTCTTTATAAAAAAGGTTAATGGTGGTTAAAGACTATATATTAATAACTGTGTTTTAAACTCTAAAACTATCAAGGATAAAACTTTATTATTAAACCTATATAATATTAAAGATAAACTACTTAAATCAACTATATTTACTAAACTAGATGTTAAGAATAAATATTACAACATTAGAGTTGAAGAAAATTCTATCTTTTTAAATACTTTCAATACTTTTTTATGTTATTATAAATTTACTGTTATAAACTTTAGATTGTGTAATACCCTTGTAATTTTTACTTAATTTATCAATTCCCTTTTTAACCTTATTTTTAATAACTTTATTATCACCTACTTTAATAATATCTTAATCTATTTAAAAACTAAAGAAGAATATATTTAACATGTTAATTAAGTTTTATAAATTGTTTAAGAATATAAATTACCTTTAAAATTATCAAAATACATCTTTATTACCTTTTCTATCTTATTCTATAGTTATATTATTTCTTCTTAAAGAATTAATATTAATCTAACTAAACTTAATGGTGTTAAAGTTTTTATTATACTTATAAATAAAGATTAGCTTATGTTTATACTTAGATTATTAAATTACTTTAAAAATTTCATTGATTCTTTTATTGAATTTACTACTCTTTTTATTAATCTCTTAAAGAAAAACTCTCTTTTTAAATAAACCCCACTATATATTTTCTGTATAAATGTTTTAATTTTCTATATTATTAATATTTTTGCTTTATCTATTTTTAATTTAAAACTACCTACTATTATTTTAATTAACTTTAATTCTTTTGCAATTAGTAAATAGTTAACTTAGTTTAAATTTAATTTATATTTTACCCTATAACTATAAGATAAAATAATAAATAAAAGAGAATAAGTTGAGTTTAACCTTACAAATGTTATTTTAAAACTAATAACATTCTGGTTAAGAAAAATAAAACTAGCTGAATTGAAATACCTAGTTTATAAATAAAAACTCTTTACTTTAGTAGAAATAGTTAAAAATTACTTATATTTCTTATTTTATAACTTTTTCTTAATATTTACAGATTATAAATCACTTATCTATTTAAATACTTAGAAGTATTTATTAAGAAAATAAATTAGATAGATTAAAACTATCTAAGCTTATCTTTTCTTTATATAATATCTCTTAAGTTAATAAAACTTAATTATAGATACTTTATTAAAAAATTTTATATATTTACCCTTTTGTTCTAATTATAAAAATCCAGCAAATATTAACTTAATGATTATTAATAAAGGAAATAAAAAATTTATTAAACTACTTTAAGAAACATTACTAAATAATAATTTCTTTATTTTAGTTAAAGAAGAGCTCTTTAAACTATTAGAAAACTAATTAAAATATGTTAAAAAATTTAAAATTATCAATAACTTACTATATTATAATAATTGTCTATATATTCTTAACATTCCTAAGATTTAACAAAT
Organism: Conidiobolus incongruus B7586; assembly: GCA_000697335.1. Lineage (NCBI taxonomy): Eukaryota > Fungi > Entomophthoromycota > Entomophthoromycetes > Entomophthorales > Conidiobolaceae > Conidiobolus > Conidiobolus incongruus. The sequence goes on along the minus strand of JNEM01011530.1, from coordinate 6,820 downwards.
AATATTTGATGAATGTTATAATTTACCTGTTAGAGGATATTAAAAGTAGTTAAAAATTGCTGAGAGAATTAAAATAAAGTATTACTAACCTTCCCTAGTTAAATTAGTTTAGAAATACATTAATACCTATGATATATGCTAAAGAATTAAATATAATACTCAACTAAAATATAATAAACTTATTCCCCTATAAGTTTTTAATAAAACTTAATAATAAATCTAGCTTGATTTCATAGAAATCTTTAAATTAATAAATGGTTATAATAACTTATTAATTATAATTGATTCATTTTCTAAATATTTTTATTTTATTCCTTGTTTCAAAACTTTTATAGTTAAAGATGTTGCACAATTGTTATTCTTTAATATCTTTACCTACTATAGAATTCCACAAACTATTATATTTGATAAAGATGTACAATTCAACTTTTAATTCTAGAAGTCACTATCTTTTTCCTTTAAGATTAACCTAGCTATATTTATTATTAATCATCACTAAACTAATAAACTTATTGAAAAAACTATTAAAACATTAAAGCAAATGATTAAAGCTTATATTAACATTAGTCAGTTAAATTAAAATACTTATATCTACTAACTCTAATATTCATTCAATACCTTTATTAATAAATCAACAAGTTTTAACCCTTATTTCATTAATTATAACAAATATCTTAATTTAATAATTATTTTAAAACTTTAAATCAACTAATTTTTAGACATTGTTGAATTTTAATCTAATATCAAACATATTAATTCCCTTGTTAAATTTAACTTAGAAGAAAATTAAAGGATTATAGAACAACAATACTTAAAGTTATCTAGAAACCCTTTTAAATATAAAACTAGTATAATTGTATACTTAGAATAATTTTTTTTAAACCTACCCTATTTAAATCTAGCTTAAATCTTAAATACTTACCATTATATTATAATCCCTATAAAATTTAATCTATTGATTTAAATTTTGAAAATATTACCTTAGAATTACCTCTAACTTTGAGGATCAACTTTACCTTTTACATATCCAAAATTAAACCATACTTTAAAGATTTTAACACTTTTCTTAATCAATTAAAAACCTTAAAACTAGATCTAATTATTAATTAAGATAGAGAAGAAGAATACTATATTGATTATATAATTAAGTTTAAATCTATTAGGAATAAGCTTTATTTTTATGTAAAATAAATAGATTATCTTATTAAAGAAGTTATATAAGAACCTCTAGAAAATATTAAGAATACTTTAACCTATTATACCTATTTGTAAAAATTTAAGGAGTGTGTCTCTTTTAAGAAACTTACTAGGGGAGTGTTAAAAGACTAATTCTTTAAATTCTTATATATACTTTCATATAATCTAATTAACTATAAATTATATGATTATATTATACTTATAAAGTTTAATTAATTGTATAAATAGCATTAAATTATTTAATAAACTAGGTTTTTTTTTTCCTCTTAATTACTATTTTTTACTTTTATATTATTTCTAAGATTGAGACTATATTCTATTAATATTATAGGATATTAACACTACCTAATATAAATCTTAATATATTAGTGACTTATCCTAATTTGAAGCTTAATTAAACTTTGTTTATACTTGTACACTACAGCTACATTATATTACCATGTTCTATACACACTACTTTTATATTAAGTTTTCTTCTATACTATATTAGTTTAACTACCACTACACTTACAATTCTCAATATAATTTAAGAAAACCTATTATTTTATATGATAATTGTAAAATATATAAATCTAAAGCTATAAAAAACTTTCTAATTAAAAATAACTGGAAAAAACTACCACATCTAGTATATTCTTTAGATTATAACTTATATAATTATAATTGCTTTAGGCAATTAAAAAACCAGCTTATAAGAAAGAAAATTTTTGTAAAAAATTTAGTTAATTTGTAAAATATTAAATTTTAATCTTTAATAAAAAGAACTATTGTTTAAGTATTAGATCTTTACTAAAAATATAACAAAAAGTTATTAATAATAAAAGAAACTATTAAATTTATATTATATATTTATTTTTATATATTAATATTTAAATTATTTATTTATTTTTAATTGCAAAAAATTCCCATTATTCAAAATATAAAGTAATAATTTGAATAATCTGAGAAAAATTGAACTATTAATATTATAAATTATATTATATTATGTAAAATTTATAATTATGCTCAACTTAAATAATAAGAATGTTATAATAATAAATATTTTGAAAAATATTATTATTATTAATTTGAATATATAAAATTAAATAAAATACAGCTAATAAGTACACATTTATATTTGTCATGGAAATTTAATTTTTTTATATAGATATAAATACTTAATATTCTATTTTAAATATATTTTTATAATTTTCATTTTCTATTATATAATATAATAATTTATTTTAATCAACAGTTGGTAACACCAAAATTTGGTATTTAAATAGTTAAATAACATAGACAATATAATAATTAATCATTTTGATATGATTTTTAGGAATGAAAGAATAGGATGAATGTGAAAACTATTAATAATATTATTTATTTTAACAATACTCAAAAATTTATATCAAAAAAATTTTTTTAAATAAATATTCCAAAAACCTGTATAATTTATAAAAAATTTCCGAAAATAATACTATTATTTATATATTGACTAATGATACAAAGATTATATCTATTCAGTATCTTGGTTAAGAATACATTGTTAATTTTTTGTTTCAAAAAATAAAAATTCAATATATAGAAATATTGATTACAAATTAATACTATGTTCTGTTTATTCTATTTTTGGATATTTTAATAATAAAAGTGATTGTAAAAACACAAAGTTAAACTGTCCAGACCTTCATTACATAGACAACTTGACTATATTTATAAACTGGATAATTTAGTTGTGATTTTGATTGATTGTATAAATTAATATAAATGAATCGTATTTTAATTAAAACCAGTTTAAGAAAAAATTTATAAATCCAAAATTGGCAAATTTTTAAATTAATATAACAATTTCCTTTTAACAATTTATATTTAAATTTGATAACTTGATTTTGATTAATAATTTAAAACCAAGATCTTACTATATCACTAGTTAGAGTGATCATATATACTGAATTATATGAATATCATAGTATAGAAATTGAACTCTCAAAGACCTATATAAACCCTATTATTCCCAGCTATAATACATTATCATATTATTCAGATAATAATATTATATCAAAATAATCAATCATAACAATGCCTCGGTCTAATATCTCTTTTTACACCCACGCTACACCCAATGGACATAAGATTTCCATTGCATTGGAAATTTTAGGTCTCAACTACAAAGTACATAACCTCATATGGGAAGAAATCGGCAGGAAGGAAGACTGGCTATTGAAAATCAATCCCAACGGCAAAATTCCTGCAATCGTTGATCATTCAAACAATGATTTTCCAGTATTTGAATCTGGCGCCATTTTGCTCTACTTGGTGCAAAACTATGATCCTGAGCATAGATTATGGCCTAAAGATCCCAAACTTCAGTCTGAGGTTGTTCAATGGCTAATGTTCCAAATGGCTGGTATTGGTCCTATGGAAGGTCAAGCTCATCATTTCGCTATTGCAGCATCTGAAAAGATTGAATATGCTATCAATCGCTATATTACTGAGACTAAACGTTTATATTCTGTTTTGGATAAACGCCTTGAAGGAAGAGATTATTTGGTAGGTAATCAACTAACTATTGCTGATATTGCATCATTCCCATGGGTTGGTTACTATTACAACCTGGCTATTGATATTGACGAATTTCCTAATCTCAAAGCTTGGATTGCTAGACTCGATCAGAATCCCAAGGTGATTAAGGGATTGGATGTTCCTGAACAGAATGAGTATCGTTTGGTTAGACAGAATCCCGAAGAATTGAAGAAACAATTCGAAAAAGCCAAACAATCTATTTTTGGTAGCAAAAATTAAAATTGAATTGGATTGGGTTCACTATATCATTTTCCAATATTAAATATACTTAATAAATATTATTTTTTTGACTTTTATATTAATTAGTAGTTTTTTATTAATTATTTTAAATTTAATTCTGTAAATAATTTGAATGAAAATGTTATTCAAATTTCAAATTTAATATATAAAAATGTATGTAATTGAATAAAAATATTAATCAAAAATAGTGTATTGATATTATAAATGTTACTATGCAATGAGCAAGTTTAATGCTATTAACTATATCAAATTGTTCAAAGGTGCATAGAATCAAAAATTAAATGATAAATCAGATACACAATCTCATATTCTACCGTTTTAGAGGGGAACATGATATCATTGCTTCAACAATTTAAATTTATTCATTTTTCTTAAAATCAAATATGCTCAATCTATTACACATTATTTCATTAATAATGAATATGAAAGCTACCATAATCTCTCTTATATATGTCAGTAAATACCATTTTTCAATCCTTTAGAATATTGATTTCAAAATTTTCTGGTTTTATTTTTAATACAATAATATATTTTAATTTTTATTCTAATATGGATATATCTTAAATTTGGAGAATATCATAAATATATAATATCACTATATCTCTTAATGATTTTGATAAATATTTATTTTATTTTTTTAATATATATTTTTATAGCATATTTTTTCTATTATACTCTTTAATTTTATTAATTCAAAATTTCATTTTATCACTGAATATATAAATATAAACAAGAAATATATCAATCTAGCTTAAAAGTTCCCCACTGATAGTTTATTGGGAATAAACAAGTTATATTGATTTAAAAAATTTCAATAATAACAATTATAGAACAATACATATTATAGGATAAAATACATTGTTGAGACAATTAAATATAGAATTACTTTCATAGTATTATCATATTCAATATATATTTTGATATCAGTCTACTACCAATAATCAATTATATATCATGAATATAATATTAATATTATTAATTGAATTTAACAAAACAAACTCCCAAAAATAGATCTGTAAATTATTATTCTGCTTTTTGTTACTTAGGATGAAGTAAATTTATTATTATATTATATCTTATATTTTAAAAATACTTGTCTGTCTAGATTTGATAATTAGGTTCATATTACCCCCTCCTCATGATATAATTGTTAGTCTATAATCAAGTGATACTCTTTAGCTCCTTTATTAGAATTTATTCCAAAACCTACATCATTCACTGAATGAATTATTTAAACTTTAAAATGTCAAGATTAATAAAGAAAGGTTTTTTTCTCTGAATATTTTGCTATAACATATCAATAATAGCTTTAAGACATATAGTCCCAATATGTTAAAGAGCAGGATTAATAAATAATTAACTAAATCATATTACGAATATTTTCTAATCATGATCTTTGTTTCCCAAAACTTATAAAAATTCAGCATATAACGTTAATGAGTTATGATAAAAATCTTTTTAAAATTGTAATGAGTTTAATCATTTTAATAAAATATTGAATATTTCTTTTTTAAAACCATGAAATACAACCTTCTGAAATCTTTTCATCCTGATACAGATATCAATATATATGATAATATATCATCTATAAGAATTTTTTACTATATATTTAATACGAAAAATTGTGATATAATTATTGAGTTTTGAAATATTTAACAAAATTTTTAATTTTCTATAGAGAATCAAATTACAATTTTTGATAATATTATAAAAAGATTTTAAACAATAAATATTGAATACTGACATATCATAATAAGTTACATAATTACAAATTATAAAAGATAAATAAAAATATTTAATCTCTTTTATTCATTTGATTAAATCTAGATAGGATTGCAGATATAAAATAAAATATTTATATTCAATTATAATTCATATAATGTTCAAATTACTTTATCTTATTTTAAATCACAATCCATTCATTAAAATATAAAAAAATAATTGGAAAGCTAATGAATACCAAGCAAATTTCAAAGTTATTATACTTTAAATAACATATTTTTAAGTATAAAAGATCCAGGCTCAAAATATTATAATTGAAATTCAAAAAATCAAATATATTAGAAATTTTATATGTAATATCAATATTTTAAGTATTAAAATTTATTTCGACCTGTATTAATAGAGGTTATAAGACTAATCTTGAGAAATAATTCACAAAACGATTAAAAGTAATATCATCATATCTTGTTATAGTAAAAAATATTAATAATTAATAATAGAAATATAGTTTATTCAATAATATAATTTGGGATAAAAGTGTTTAATTGGTGAGATATCCATAAATAGTCTTTTTAGCTTCTTCAAGTGCTTTCTTATACTTCTCAGTATCGTTCCTAGTAGCAATATAGTGACTTGGTTCTGGAACATTCATTCCTTTGACAAACTTGGGATGTTGATCAAGATTGTATAACCATGCTTTGACATTAGGGAAGTCATTATAGTCAATTCCAAGGTTGTAAGCATATCCTACATATGAATAAGATGCAATATCTGCAATGGTTAATTGATCACCAACTAAATATTTTCTTCCTTCGAGTCGAAGATTCAGTACAGAGAACAAACGCCTGGTTTCATTGATATATCTATTGATAGCATATTCAATCTTGATTGGAGCAGCAAGAGCAAAGTGATGAGCTTGACCTTCAAATGGACCAATACCAGCCATTTGGAACATCACCCATTGAATTACTTCAGATTGAAGTTTATCGTCCTTAGGCCACAATTTATATTCAGGATCATGATGATGAGCCAAGTAGAGCAAAATAGCCCCAGATTCAAACTCTGGGAAATCACCATTAGAGTGATCGATAATAGCAGG
>JNEM01011528.1:0-21784 GCA_000697335.1 Conidiobolus incongruus B7586 | reverse complement strand
ATTTTAATTTTAATTTTAACTTTAATTATTATATTATATAAAAATAAAATATTAACTATTTAAGATTAAAGATTTTAAAAAATATTTTGATTAGAAATAAATTATAATATTATACCTGATAATATTTATTAAATAATAATTCAAATAAATATAATTAATTTGGAAATTAAAATAAATATTTATAAAAAAGAAAATTTTAATAAAAAATTGAAATAAATTATAAATATTTAATTAAACTCTTTAATAAAAGATATTTTTAAATATTAGAAGTTTGCTAAAAATAGAGCAAAAAATTATCAATAATAAAAAAAATTATAGTTTAAAACTATAAATCTATTTTTGTAAGTTTTCTAATATAAATGATTATAATATATAATTTTTATATTATATTATTATATAACTTATAGAATATTTTATTTCTGTCTTTTGTGTATTATTTTCTTCTTAATATAATATATATAAATTAACTATAATATAATTATTGAGTTGAAAATTAGTTAATTTAATCTTATAAGAAATTAAATTAAATAGAATATCTAAAATAATAAGTGAGAAAGATATATATACTAATTTGATTCAAATAATATATATTCAAATATAGTATTATTTTGAAATCAGAATTATATATATTATGACTTAATATTAATATTAAAAATAAACTAATTTTAGTAATTATTATGTTTTTATTAATGATAACAAGATAAGATTATATTAGAATTATAAAATATTAATTATAAATCTAATTTATAAAGAATTAGAATTCTGATCTAATAACACTGTCAATAACTTTAACTTATGTCAAACTAAGAGTATTCTCAAGTTTATTAATATCAATTAAAAAGGATAAAGTGTTGGTGACTAAGGCCATTAAAGCAATAATATATGATAGGGAATAGTCTTGTCCATCATTCAAGAAACTCTGAATACCACGCTAATTCAAGAAGTTACATTAGAGGTACCTTATTTCATGAACTAGTTGTACCTATCACTTTCTGCCTATAAGCCATTTATGTCCACAAAAATTAACAATGGAAACTAATATAAGATTATCATAAGCAAACTAATAAACATATCATTCTATCCTTATTTCATAAGTATCCAGTCTCTAAATTTTCCTCTTAACACTAACAAAAAGTATTGAGTTATGACAAGTGTGAGATATTTATTATATTTGCAATAAGTTACTTTCATCTAATTTGGTGAACCCCATTAATTTCCCTTATTTTTGTAATAGCCAATTGTTGACCACTGATGATTACCCATATAAGCTCTAAAAGTCTATTTCCTCCCACAATTACAGTTGTCATATACAATATCATATTGATTAGTTATAATATTTAAGAAAATGAATTGGATGATAATTATAACTCAAATGTTCTAACTACTCTCAAATTTTTATTTAACCTTAAAATTTTTTTGTTAAAGCAAATACATTCAAGTTATTTTAACTAGCTGTTGTGGTTTATAATAGGATGGTTGATAGTAAATTATTTTAGTTGATTCAGTGAATGATACATCTAACAAATAGCATTGCCTTAACTATCTATTTGAGACGTACGGGTAATTTTGAAATGCAACACTAGCCAAAGTTAATACCAAACAAAATCTTTGGAGATATCAACATAATCTGATGCTACTCCATTTAAGAATTTATACAGCGTAAGACATTATGTAATATTCATATATTTTGCTTTATATCAAAATATAATTAATTAAAAAATTTTAACTTATATATTGTTTACTGGAAATAAATAATATTTTTTAAAAAATTATATAGCCAAATACATCTTGAAATAATTTAACAATTAATATTATACTAAAAATATATTATCTTGAATAATATCAAAATATTTAATGTATTTTTAATAATTTACTGATTAAATGTTTTAAACTAAAATAAATTAATTGAATTTATCACTATTATATTTTTAAAAAATCACTGATATTTTTTAATAAATTTAACTTAAATGATTATTTATAATTTCTCTATTTATAACTGAAAATTCAAACAAAATTTTCATATTAAAATATTTAAAATTAATTGATTTTTAATAATAAATCATATTTATTTTTTTTACATAATTATTTAACTATTTAGTATAATTTATTGTCTTCGTGGTATTATATTACTAATGATATATATAAATAGTAATTAGTAACCATGAAATAATTTGTGAAAAGCACACATTGAGTTGAGTACAATTACTTAAATTGAAATTTGATTATAATCAAACTTTGATGAATATCAATTGATTTAAGAAGATAATATAAAATATACGATATTTTAATCAATTGATTAAAGGTTACAGTTTAAATTTTATAATAACTGATAAACTTCAAATACTTTATATATCCTTACATAATTAAGATCGATGATAAAAATTGTTAAATATAAATTTCAATTTGTATAATTAAATATCAATAATTCAATATACCAATCTTAATCAATCATATTTTCAACTTCAAAGTATATCATATAAATGAATATTAAAGAATTTAATGGTAATATTTTAGATGAGCATATATTTCATTAATTTATTTTACATCAATAATCTTTCATAAAATTTTAATATAATTGAAAATTAATGTAATATAGAAAATACATCACAATATCAATAATAGTAATTGAATATTAACATATAATATAATATAATATTTTGATCATTTATTTAATTGACATTGAAAGGCTATACATTGTTAGCACTTTAAGAAAGATATCCCATAGATATATTTACTTGCCATATCTAATTCAGTCTGATACATATTGAAAATAGTTATCATTTTAGTACTAATGGTAGCACTACTTGAAAAGTTTAGAGTTTATTAAGAGAAACTATATACTATTTTAATATATGTTTATATTTTGAATGAAACATATAATATCAATTAAAACTATTCAAGATATTTTATAATATAAAACTGGTATAAAATGAAGGATCTGTAAATTATAGATATGAATATCAACATCTAATTCGGATTAATATATATATAGAGTATACAATGAATAATTTAATTGTAATTATATATGTAGTAGGGAGTAGGTTCTTGATACATTATGAAATAAAATTCAATTTATTTGATGTTTTGAGTTAGTACTAAGAATAGAACTGAAAAATTACAGTTATAAATATTAAAATTTAAGTATATTATCAATTGAAAAATTGATAAAAATTTAAAATATGTTTAAGTCTCCATTTAAGGGCTGAATAAATTTTTCAGAATTAAATTTATCTTTAAAGTCGATTTTCCAATTTACTAATAATATAAATTGATAATTTGGGTGATTTTTAAGTGCATTGATGCTATATTTGTGTTTGGTTAAATACTCGCAATATTTAATCAATATTGAATTATCGATTGAACAATGCTCGAATTGGCTTTGATCCTTTGGGCAAGTTAGTCCAAGGCAAAATCAAATTATATTCCAATCAATTAAACAATTAAAGTTTAAAAATTCCCCACTAAATCTCCATGGCGAATTAGGAATATCCCAACAATTATTATTTCTCCGAGAAAATCAATTAAAATTTTGAAAGTCTCCATATTTGAATTGTTAATCGTTATTGAATTCAATATGAAGAATGCTGATAGATCGTCAATTTATTTCACTATATAAACCGAGCTCGGTATCCCAATATGAAATTATTATTTTATTTTTTAATTTATCAATTGCTGAATCATTATGAAATTGTTTAAGATTGTCGTTTTAGTTGCTGCCGTTTCAAGTGCACCTGCTAAAAATGATGGCGGTTCTGACGATAATAGTGATTGTATAGTTGGTTCATTGTTGGCTCTTGTTGGTGGAATAATTTGTAAGGCACTCCCAAATCCACTTCCTGGCGTTCCTAATACTTCTGGTATTATTCCTGGTGCTAGTCCTTAATAGTTCCCTAGGATTTCTTCTCCATCAATTTTATTTATTTGGACAATTTTCAATCAATATTAGAATTGATAATTTGAATAAATTGATCCATTATTATCTATATCATAATGTATAAACCTTTAAAATATATGAAATATTCTTAATTTCACAAAACTTTATGAATTAGAAAAGTTATGGTTGAAATTTAATTTTTTAATATAGTTAACACAAGTGAATTAATTAACAAATATCTTGAATTTTCACATTTTTGATAAATTTTATATTCTATCAAGGCAAGCATTAGGTTAAAATGAATTAATAGACAAGCAAATATAAAATATTTGTAATTAACCCGTTCGTCTATATTTTTTAACTATTTACATACATCAAGTTAATCTGATTTCAATTATCTATATAACATATTACAAAGAATTGTAATACTTAATTTACAGAAAAATATTTTGGTCAGTTATCTCAGAGTATCAATCAAATAGCACTTTTGAATTTTAATTTCAAGTACATTACATATATTTATAAAATTAAAATGACACAATATATTCACATTTGGAATTAAAATATATCCTTTTTACATAAACGATTATTTTAATGATGCGTTTTGTTGTTTCAAGGATTATTAGTAATCAATATAAGTAAATAGGTAATTGAAAGAATATGGTGTTTTTTACAATAAAAAAGTATATTTAATTGGATTTTGCTTTCACTTTTGAATTGTCATATGAGTTTATCAACATCTATAAGTCTAGGTTTAAATATGAGTGAAACTGAGAATATGGATGGAAAAAAGAATCACTAATTCCAATATTTTAGCTGATATAAATTAATATTTGTTCTATGTGATAGTAGTATAATAATAAATCCGTCAATCATATAGTTGCTAAACGATTTATTTGAAAACTCTCTCCATTGCAAAATATATGGTTTGAAAATATTTGTTTACAGTCATTTCAAGTTGGTTGTATACATTTAAGTCCATACATTTTAAAAATAATGATAATACAATTTAGATATAAATATGTTTCTAATACAATGTAATCGATTATAATATATGCTCTATTTTAACCAAATAAATATAGTTAAGTAATTAATTATAGTATATCTGAATTCTAATATTTGACCGAAAAGAAATTGAATTCGGATATAATACCATTAATTTGAATCGATTTTAATATGAAATAAAAATTCAAAGTGTAATTTATAATTAAAAGATAATATTTAGTTTTTATTAAATATATTTTTTCAATTGAGTATGAGATTAAGTATTTGAATTCGTAGGTAGCCATAATATATATTTGATATCCTAAAAATAGACCTTTTCAACTCATAAATTCATTGAGTTTTTTAATTTGAATAATTTATTTTTTAAATTATAGATATTTAAAATTTTTTACATTTTAATTATATTAAAAAAAACTAAAATACTATATTAATTATAAATTTAATATTAATTATTTAAATATAATTGAATAATTTGATTAACGAAAAATAAACATATAAATACAAAATTGGTATGCTTGAGTACTCTATTGATTGGGATAATCTTTAAAAGAAATTCACTAAACAACTTCCCCATAAATTTTAGTGAATCGTTATTGAGCTCCGATTTGGAAACTATCAATAGATCGTCCTAATGATTCACTATATAAAACTATCCAACGATTTAAGTGCTGAACTATTATATTGTTGTATTATTAATTGTCTAATCATCATGAAATTGTTTACATTTGCTGCCTTAGTCGCCTTTGTCGCAAGTGCTCCCACTCCTCTAAGCGGTGCAGAATCAGTTCTAGATGTAGTTCCTATCGACGCTCTTGGAGGCCTTGCAGGTCTTGGAAGTGCTAAATAGTTCATTCTGATACTTTCTATATTGTTATTTTATTCTATTTTATACCAGTTTTATTATTATATATTGATTGGACCAAATAAAACAAAATAACTTATGTACTTTTAATTTTTAAATTTGAAATTTGTTCATTTTTTATTCAGTTAAATTATTAGGATTATATTACAAAATTTTAAAATTTTTTTTCCCTATTATACCAACATTATAATAATTTTAAATTGATATTAATTTTATATTTATTATTATGATTTTGTTAATTTTGTTTATTAGTAAGCTTATAATAGCCTATGTACAAAATTGCAATGTTCAAAATATTAAAGTTAACTAGATTACTTTTCATTAATAACACTAGTTTTTATTTACAAGGGATCAACCAAGGCAATTCAACACTCATATGAAAAGAGCTTGAAATGAAAAAAATATGTATATGATAGCTATAGAATTCAAAAGCTTATGTTGCGAGTCGTATAGAAGAGTTGATAAGGGAGGATAAGTTGAAAAATAGTTGCCAATTAAATTTAATAATATTAAGCTAATATAAAATATTATCATATATAATTAGGTCAAAAATAGCTAACAGTTTACAGTTTAATATAAAATATAATTAAAATTTTCAAAAAAAAATCATAAATATAATTTTATTATGACTAATAGAAATATTGAATTGAATTTGAATTTTCAAAATATGTTCGCTACTATAAAAAAAGATAAAACTAGTAGGAATATACAAAAATTCAAATTAGATTAATGATCAGCAGGAATATCATCCAAGCGGATATGGATCTTGGGGATGATATGGTGCATGGATACAGTTAAGAGGATAGGGACTGGCTGGAATAGCCTGATAGTTGTAGGTGTAAACTTCTTGCCTTCGGCCTGGAGCTTGGCAAGTGCTTCGATAGACATTGCCTCACCATTGCAAACGACGCGGGGTCCATTCTTGGATTTCTTCTTGGAGGATTGGGAAACTGGGGTAGTTGGTGTAGACACACCACTGTTGTCTTCGATTTGACTATCAAAGGGTGTAGTTGATGCATCTTGAGAGATTATCGGCTTGTTCTTAACGAAATCAAGTTCGGCTTTGACCCAGAAGGTAAGCTTGGTGGGATGAGATTCTAAGACTGAATAGTTGAAATCGTTTTCAAATTTGAACATTTCTTCAAGCCCATATTCGGGGATAACTACGTGGAAGCAAGTATCGTCCAAAAGGAAAATATATCCAGTAGTGGAGACAGGACGATTAGTTTCAGTAATGATCTTATTCAAATAGTGTGCCAAATAAAGGTCTGAATTCTGTTCCTGAGAGGATCTAGCCCTCTGTTTAGCGACATTACACTTGAAAGCAATATCCTCCATCTTGATTTTGTTAGCACCATGATAGAATTCTTTGTTTCCGCTTAAAATGGACATCAGCTGGCGATGCACAACGATATCGGGATACCTTCGAATGGGTGAAGTGAAGTGAGTATAATGGTCAACATTGAGTGCATAATGGCGAAGAATTTCGGGATCGTCATCTTCCGAGTTGCAGATATATTTGGCGCGCTGCATAAAGGTTTTAATAGCAAGATTTTCGACACAAATCTTTTCGATTGGGTCAGATATGGTTTCAAGGAAGTTTCTGAGACTTAGGGAACTAGTGCCATCAAAGTCCAAGCCATATCGTTCGCAGTAGTTGGCGAATAATTGAAGACGATCTGGTTTGGGTTTAGGATGGCATCGCATCATGGCTACCGAGGGGTACATCTCGTAAATCTTTTCAGCTACTGACATATTAGCCAATAACATAAACTCTTCAATGAGCTTATTACTCTCTTTGCCTTGATATGTACGGAAAGACGCTGGGAATCCATCTTCGTCCAGGGTGAAAAAAAGTTTAAACTTATTAAGAGTGATGGCACCGGTATCAAATCTTCGTTTTCTCATCTTTTGAGAGAGTTGGAACAGATATTTGATGTTTTGTTCAATCTTGGCTACAGAATGATTTCCATAGATTTGTAATTTGGAAGGAAGTGGCCTGCCTTCAATGACTTCTTGGGCATTTTCATATGCCATTTTGCAGCATGATTTGATGACAGACTTAGAAAACGAGGTGGAGATGCGATTGCCCTCGAGATCTAATTCCCAGAGCACTGAGAAAGTCAAGCGATCAACTCCTGGATTGAGAGAGCAGAGATCTTGGGATAAAATTTCTGGAAGCATAGGGATGACACGATCTACCAAATATGTAGAAGAGCCACGATTAAGTGCTTCTTGGTCAAGGTTAGTTCCAGGTTGAACAAAGTGAGAAACATCAGCAATATGGACTCCAACCTTAAAATTACCATTGTCTAATTTTTCGATAGAAACAGCATCGTCTAAATCTCTAGCAGTTTCTGGATCGATTGTAAAGATACACTCGTTTCTCAAATCCAATCTCTTTCTAATAATATCCTTGGTGATCTTGAAAGGAAGCCTAGACTGCAAATCTTTCATAACCTTGTGTGTGAAAGGCATATCGGTGATGGTATTATCTACGAGAATGTTTTTACTTGTGGATTTGAGCTCACCCACAGGACCGAGACAGCAGATAACTTGCCCAATGGGATTCTTTTGCAGTTGAGTCCAATAGGTAATTTTGGCTTCGAACACCCTATCAGTGTAAAGCTCCCAATTGATGATGAATTGAGGTGGAATTTGATGCTTGGGAATGATGAATAAAGGAAAACGGGAATTTGCAGGGACAAATAAGAAATTTGAGCATTTGGTGGGATCGATAGGTTCAGATTCCTTATTGCCATTCTTACTCTTAGACTGTTTCGTTTCGCTTAATCTCAAAGTACCAATGAAGGAAGATTCTTTAACACTGTTTATAATTCTTACAACTTTACCTACGCGATAGCCTTTCTTGATAATAGATTCAGCAAAATTATTGCTACATACTTTCTTGACATATTCGTAACCTTGATCTTTTTCAAATAGCTGAACAGCCACCATGTCGCCATGGAGAGCTCTGTTTTGGTTTTTGGAGCCTGGAATGAAAATATCACGATCATGCTGGCCAGAGGATGGGGTCACGTAGCCTTCCATGCGAGAGTTGGGATTTACACGGAACTCGCCGGAAATCAGCTCTCCCTTTTTAAGCTGATTTTCAACCACAGATTTATCTAAATAATCGTCATATAGTACTTTAGTTTTTTTCTTCTTAATTTCCTTCGATGGTTTTTCTTTTTGAGCGGTTTCAGCCTATTCAAAGTATTGAGTTTTAATATAATATATTATACCGAATATTAGTAACCTGATCCGCTTTAGGTTGAACTTGTGCTTGTGCTTGCGCTTGTGCTTTAGCTTCGGCTTTTTTAGCTTTAGCTCTTTGTCTTTGCTTTTTTCTCCTTTCTCTTTTCTTGGCAATGGCGTCATTATCAATATTTGAAGAGGTACTATGAGTCACTCTGTCAGATTGTTCAATACCTTGAACAATGTTATTGATTGGAGTAATTTCAAATTTAGCATTTTTTTTGACTTCTGTTTCCTTAGCTGTAAATGAATTAATTGCTCTAAAATCAATAACTTCTAATACAACTTATCAATATCGAATATCAATGAACAGGTTATTAAATTTACCTCTTAATTTGGTAACAGATAATTCGGGCTCCTGAACAGGAACAAACTTGATGAAAGACTCACTCTGATTCGCGGGTGCCAAATCCACTTTACTCTTATTCTTTTTGTTCTTGGAATTCTTAGAAGTTGATGAATTGTTGGGTAAGGTTTCTTCAACTACTAAACCAACGTCAACTACTTCAGCAGGCTCTCCATTTACAACTAAATAGTTTTTTGTAGAAGTTTGGGAAGTTGGCTTCTGTTCAGGGATAGATTCTGCAATAATGGAACCACTGTCAGAAATTTGAGCGGGCTTAGCGTTCTGAGAGGGAGTGCTCTTTGTAGAAACTTGGCGAGTAGAGAACTGCTTGGGGGCGGTTTCTGCTGTGAAGAGACCAACGTCAGACATAATGACAGGCTTGGAATTTCTAGACTGAAGAGCTGGTTTTATGGAAATTGGCTTGGTAGCTTGAGGTATATTAACATTACCAATTTCCTTACTTTTAGCATCCTCATCTAATTTCATATTAATTTGACGTTTCAGTTCATTAAACTTCAAACCATTATGTAGTATTTCTGAAGATGACAGACTGCTATACTCGATATTACTGGACTTAACTTGAGAATTAGATAGCTTTGATTTGTATTTATCAGAATTCGACTTCTTTTGAGTGAAAGTTATAGAAGGTTGAACTTCTTCAAGAATATCGAATACGTCCACAATTGGAGCAATACTCATTAATATTTAAATAGCTATTGAATATAAAAGCGCTTTCTTATAGATACTATAGAGATTTTTAATCACAATATTAAAATTAATATTATTGATAAAAAATTTAAGGGTTGAGAATTTTAGGTGACTGGATATGTATTTATATTAATTTAGGGGCCAATGATTAATTGATTATGGGTAAATTTCAAATTACTGTTAAATAATTTGATATTTTTATCAAAGTTATACTTGATCTAGTTATGATTTGTTGGCATTGCCTTATTAGGTATATAAAGTGTAACAATGATCTTATTCAGATATTTTCTTATCACGATGAACAATAATTGAATAATTGAATAATTTATTGATATAAAATGCATTATAAATATTATACCAATTGCAAATATAAAATTGTGGAGTTAACATTTAGAGATAAGTTTAAAAAACCTAGTGATAAAAATAAATGATTTATTAAAATTTTTGTAACAGGGAAAATTTTAACAAATATGAATAATTACAAAATTAAATGGAACTATTAGCATTAAAAAAATGGATAAATTGAAAAAAGGGAATACATGAGAAAAATAATTTGAAGAAATCAACTAATCAAATAATGACAAGAATACCAAAAAAACATTCATTTATACTCAATAATGTGATATCACCTAATCTATAAAGGTCAAATCAATTATAATTTTTATATTTAATCAGTTGATTTGAATCATTCTTGAAAATACATAAAAGAACCATTTCAAAAATTAATAAAACAAGGATTTTTATTATTCTTTAATTAGCATGCAGTCACTCATTCTGATATTAAATTAATCTTGAATCGAATGATCTTTAATATTAAAATGATAAACAATTTGTGAATACCAATGAATTATTCTAACTATCGATTTCAAATTGGATTATGTAATTTTGAAATCTTGGTAGTATCAGTTATTTGTTGAAAATTACAATTAACTGGTAATATTAACAAGTATCAAAATATTGATATATATTAACTCTTTATAAAAGTTATCAAGTTTAAATGCTTTGTTGACAAATTATAATTTATTGAATCTTTTGATAATTGGTAATTTTTCAGAGCACAGGTTTTATAAATTGCTTTTATCATTAAATAATTAATAATTTGTTTACAACACAAATAGGATACTATAAAAATATTATAATGTTAATGTTATTGTATAACCATAATTCAATATTTTAACATGCTTTATTAGTTGAATTGTAGTTTATCAAAGAATGATGTTTTAATTGATCAACTATGATTTAATCAACGAGTATTGTTTTAAGCTATAAAAATCATTATTATGCTATATTATTTTATATAAAAATTGATTTAATATGTGCAACATACAAACACAATAGTATTATTTCAAAAATAATATGAATTTATATTAGATGATTGTTGGTTTGTGCTAAATCTTTTATTTGAAATGTACTTGTTTAAAATTAATTCTTTGTTAATATGATAGTTCATTAATCCTTCAATCATTTTGTTAAATCATTAATATTTATTTAAATTTGAATAAAGGTTCTTCAATTAAGTAATAGTAACAAATATTAGTAATATTATGAGTTTGATATAGTCATAGGATAATTCAATATTAAATTCAATTAATTTTTAACTATCCAATGACTGTTCTCTTGATCAATTTTAATCATTATTTTATAATGATTAATAATATTGGAACTCATTCACACCAATTGAACGATAAAATTGATTTCTTTTAGTGTAATGATGATATTAAAATAAATCAGATATTAGTAGCATTATATATAATGAATTTTGATAGTAACATATTTGAAAAACAGTACTAAATACAATAATTAGCTTCAAGTTTTAAGTAAATTATTGATTTATCCTGTTAAGTACTAAATTGAGAAAGTTAATAATATCATATTATATAAGCTGAATTGTATTATTTTGAGAACTACTCAACATTATTGGCTTTGTTCCACTGATCAAAGTAAAATTAAAGATTACAAATAATGTAGAAATATATACACAAATAAAGGTATATATATTTATAAGTATTTTTACAAAAAAATAATCAATAACCTAATAATTGAACAAATGCATTCAATATATCTTTGGATTTTAATTAATATTATATTTTGATATCTCACAAATTAGAATATCAAAAAATATCAAATGTACAATAATTGATGTTAATAATATTAATAAATTTTGCAAAATTTATTAATTGACTCAAAGAAAATATTGTGAAATAAAAGTTTGACTGACTTTAAATTTGATGTTAATTGAGAAATTCAAAATTATTGATAAGAAAATGTAAATTAATTTTATTTAGTTTTATACTTATCTACATTGAATAAAAGTTTTCAATTCATATTATCTAACAAAATGGATTAAAATGAAATTTTTAAGTTATTAATATTGATTTTTATTGAATCTAGAGAATCTAAATTTTCAGTATTATTTCAATTTTCATCGGTTCAAATTATAATATTTCAAAAATTCTATCTTTTCCAATTCACCATTAGAAGTTTGTCTGAATCGAGAGAATTCTTGCATCTGTTCTTTAAGATTGTCGCCATATTTGATTAGGGATTTGTTACTAAAGTTACTGGTAATTTCTTCGTGGTTAAGATATTGGATAGATAGTTGGTTAAATAACTGAATAAATGCCAATTTATCATTGGATTTGTTAGAATGATAGGTAAATTTACCTGTGAGATTAAATGATAAAAGTGAGAAAATTTAGAACCAGATGGAAATGTTGGAGGGAAATGACGAAATTTGTGTCTAAATAATAGATTTTAATATATAATATTGTAAAAAAATGAATTAATAAAATACTTGAAACAGATCAAAGAAACCTTTGGCAAAGCTTTAATTTTGCTAAATACTGGGTGAAATTTCAATAAAGCACGACCATTAGCAACACCTTAAAATCCACATGAATAAAATGAATGTTAAATATAATGAAGTAGGCAATTACTTCAGAAAATATGACAATTGGACCCAATTTTCCATCCTCAGCCTTCTTAACCAAGTCCTCTAAACTATAAGTAACACCTTTACTATTGAACTTTTGAGGTAATTCACAATTTTGAATTAATTCAGAAATAGATACAATCGTTAATTTAGACTCATTAATATAGCATTTGGTAAATATAGGTTGAAATCTATATCATTATATTAGATAATGTTTTATTATAGTTTATATTTAACCTTACTTGAACTATAAGTATAAAACATCAACATATGAGGTGAAATTACTCACAATAATATCACCATGACAAGGTATATAATATTTAATTTGAGATTTAGAACTACGATTATATCAATATAATTAATAAAATTAAAAAATTATATAATATTACCCTTTTCTTAAAGTACTCACTTCAAAATTAAAA
Source organism: Conidiobolus incongruus B7586 (assembly GCA_000697335.1). Lineage (NCBI taxonomy): Eukaryota > Fungi > Entomophthoromycota > Entomophthoromycetes > Entomophthorales > Conidiobolaceae > Conidiobolus > Conidiobolus incongruus. Next base: position 8,377 of record JNEM01011528.1, on the reverse strand, counting down.
TAATAAAACCCAAATAAAAATAAATTGAGCCTGACTAATGGACTCACCAAAATTAATTTTAATTGATATTCAATGTTAGAATTAGGTAATTACATAAAATATATAAATAAATATAAACCAATAAAGAGAGATACAACTTACCAAATCAATAACTGAGTTAACTAACCAAGTCAATCCTCCAACTATCAATAATAAAGGGATTTTCAATATGAATAATACAGGTTGTATTATAAAAGTTTTGAAATAGATGGGTAATATACTTTCAAAGTCACTTCCTGTACTAGGTGGCTAAATAGTTATTGATATAGCGAATGATATTTGTAGATTCATTAGTTTTACTTTGATAGGTAAAAATGGTTGAATACCTTTACCTGCATCCTAATCATTTGTTGATAAATGATATTAATATTATCATGTTTTTATGTATTACTCTCCAAGTTGAGAATTTTTCCATTTTCAATTGTTATTTTTTGTTTTGAATATTTAATAATTAACTTAAATTGTAAGTTGTAAAATATTTATTTTTTTATATGATTTAGTGACATTTTAGTTTATATACCATATAGCCCCATAATATTTTAAGTTAATTCGAATAATGATTCAATATTATAATTATATCAATAAAAGGCACTATGAATAAACAAATACTTTTTTTCACTACTCAAATTAACAACAACAAAAATTACTTTTAATTACATGAATATAATAAGATTAATTTTGAAAAACACATATGAAATAAAAAATTAAACAGAATTCAATATTTTGTAAATCAATGGATTACAAGTCACAATTATTAAATTTTGATTATTAAGTATATATGTTATTTTTTCCAAATTTTCTCTTATTGATGTGTATAAATTTTATAATATTAAAGAAACATTTGAATGAACTCATAATTATTAAAATAATCATTTGAACAATTAGTTAGAATAGTCAATTTAATAACAAAAACTCAACCCATATTGAAACAATAATAAAAAACAATATAAACTTCAAAATATAACTTTAAATAAAAACAAAAAATATTATCATTAATAATAATAATAATAATAGAATATTTCAGTGTTAATCAATGGATAACTTAGAACAATAAATTTATAATCATCTTGATTATATATTAAATAACATAAAAATAACAAATCCAAAATTATCAAACATTTAATCACCATTAATTAACTATTATTATGATTAAAATCCTGCCCCAAACCGTTAGAACTAGACAACTGGGATAGTGAGTAATGAAAGTTAGAGTACACAGGGTTATTCCCAACACTCGTAGAATGACTCAATGCAGAAGGCGCAGAATTTGGTGTTAATTTAGCTAATTCTTCAATTTGTAAACTGTCTAGTAATTGAGGTAGAGTTCTAAAACTATATATAAATTAATAAATTTTCATAATTTTATTAAGTAAATAAAATACCTGTCTAATATACTTTCATTACTAAATTTAAAATAAATAAATAAAAAAGAATTTATTAGAAAAAATAATTCAAATAATTTTATAAAAATTACCATTGGTGAATTCCTGCCATACTTTGTTTTATTTTTAATAAAGTCTAAAATTATAAAAAGTTAGATTAAAAAAAATAAATTAAATTAAATTTACTTGGTGAGTATTTTTAATACTAGGTTCTACTGAAGTGAACTGTTTCGCACATTTTAATACTTCCTAAATTATTAATTAATTCTTTTCTTTCCTTTTTCTTTCTTTAATTACTAATTTTTATTTACTTCTGAAGTTTCTGTAACATAAGTAGCTTCCTAAAATTTATTTTAATAAAATAAAAATAAGAATTTTAAATATCTATATAATTGAATTTTACCTTTGCTAATAGTGTAAAATCGTGTAAACATTGATAACCCTTCTCCTTCAAATCCAACTTGGTTGCCCATAACAAATCCGATTTAGAATGTGTTGAACTACTATTACTATTTGGGGTATTAGTAGGAGTTTGAGGATTTGAACTCTGCGATGATAACACTGCGAAAGAGTTTAGTGCTGAGTGCATTAATTCTGATGGTGTTGTAAATGATAATCTTGAGTTATTTGTCATTATGTGTGCTTTATGTTATTGTATTAATGAGTGAAAATAAAGAGTTAAATTTTTATTAAATTCCTAACAATTAATTTAGATTCATATTTGACGGATATTTTTAAATTTGGGATTTTCCGATCTTTTCAATTGGAATTGAATCGAATTGAATAAAAATTAACAGAATAACTTATAGTATTGATATTATCATTAAAATTATCATAATTAACATAATTAAATAAAAATTAAAATTAATCATATATCAAGAGTATTGATGGAATAGTGATTTCTATGTTATCATTATATAAAATATATTTAAATGACTATATAGAATTAATGATCATAATTATTCATCGTTATCAAAATAAATGTATAAATTAAAATAATAAAAACCAGTATTATTATTTTTCAATAGATATATTAATTTGGTTTAATAAAGGTTAAAATTATAATGATATACAATGATCGAATATCTTGAATGAATTTAACATGATAAGATATAATATAAAAAGTGAAAGATAATAAGATTGATATATTAAAAAATTATAGTAAAAGAGATAGAAGACTCCAATCTAAAGTTATTTATGCCATAGTAGCAAAACCGGTAATACCTTCACCTCCAGTCAATTTACTAGTAGTACGTTCTTGATGTTTCAAACCTGCTAAAGCTAAATCAAATCATTAGATTAATATAATATGTATATAGATATAATATCGTGAATTACCATAACAAATACCCGAAAGAGCTAATAAAACACCACCAATGATCAAACTTGTAACACTTTGAATACATGATAAAAAGTTGGCAGTAGCTCCTCTATATTCCAAATTAGCTTTAAACTTATTATCAACCAAAATTATAATATTACCCCAAATATAGCACAGAACGGAAGTAATTATTTTCAAAAATAGCTAAAAATGATTCACTATATAAAATAAATTAATATTATTTTATCATATATCTTGAAAAATAAAATATTACAATTGTTGTCCAGTTTTAAAAATCTAAATAAAATTAAAATTAATAAAAAATGTAAAAATAATTTTAATAAAATTCTTACTTTAGTGAAAAAAGGAATTTCTAAGAACATAACAATAACACCAACAGTACTAAAAATAATATTTAGTATATTTCTTATTAAATTGCCAAAATTGATTACATTGAGATGACACCCCAGACGAACATTAAAGAAAAAACGTAAACAATACCGAAAATAAACAAGACTACAGTGGAATTTAGTATCAGTTTTGATACTGTAAAATGAAAGTGACTTACCAAGTCCCGAGATGAGACCAAGCCTAAAAATTTAAATTATTAATACAAGTATTCATATAAAATGTATATAATATATTACCATTGCCCATAAATAGTAAATTTACCAGACTTCAGTTCTTCTTTCAAATTATCAGAAAAACCCATCTTTATACTTATTATCTAATACACTATAATAATTAAAAAATTGTCAACAAGTGTTAACATTACTGTGATTATAATATGATACATTTATTTTGGACTGAATAAATTTGGATAAGGGATTAATTTGGGAGAATTTAATTGTAATTAATCAATTTTAAATGAATCAAGTTCTGGAATGTTTGTCTATTTGTTTATTAATTAGAAAAAATTCGAATTTATTGGTTTTAAAAAGTCTTGATTAAGACAATGTAACATATGATTGAATAATAAAATTGATATTTAAATCATTGCTTACAATTATTAAATAATATAATAATTAATTCAATAAACATTATAAAAACCTATTAAATATTCCTTCAGTACTCATATAATCTGTGAGATCATAATAAACTATCAAATTTCAAAGAACTCGATTCTTTGTGTTACAAAATCAAGCAGATATTAACAAAATTTATTACTAAATTTAGACATTCAATTAATTATGTTAGTTTAAGCCTGTGTATTTCAAAGTCCGTAAAAGATCAATTCCCACTTTGGGAAACATTCAGGGCAATTCCTTTTGTCAAAATGGATGATTGACATACTAAATCACAGATCATACTCAGACTTCGAATGTAGTTTGGATTATCTAATTATAAAATGGCAATTATTCCACAACTGTTATATTATTAATTTTATTTTTTATTGGAAGATCTCTATATTATACCAAAAAATTGAAAAAATAGTTTACTTGGAAAAATTGGTATTAAGGTTAAAGAATTATATATTATTGTATGATTACTATGTCGTGGATATTAGTATTGATATAGCTAGAACCGAAAAAAAATATATATTTATTTGTTATAATATTTAGTTTGATAAAACTGAATAAATAATTAATAAAATATATGAATTTTAAATTAAAATAAATTTGACAATATTAATGATATTATTTTATATTTTTATTATTTTTAATATTGTAACTAATAACTAATAATACTCAATATTGGTAGTAAAATATTCACACCATTATATAATTCATAATGAATTAATGATGAATATTTAACTTTTGTGATGTAGATTGAAATAAAGCAATAGTTAAATTTTTCGAAATTAATTGTTAAATTCTAAATTATTTAAACTAATTTTAATAAGTGGACGATATAAACAATTTATATTCCAAAAATTAAGTATCGTTAAAATTATATAATTTTATTTGGTTTACAATTGATTAATTTTCAATGAACTCTAAAATGAACACAGTTGAATAAACCCTCAGTAATTATTATGCCAATAACTGGTCAAAAAATTGAATATATTTTGTATGATCCTAAATAACGTCACTATAATGAATTTATATTATGACTAGAATAGTATATAATTAAATTGGATAAAAATAGAAAATTCATATTATTAAGTTATTATTGAATTGATACAAAATATTACTTTCAATTTTATTAGCAAATTTGGTATAGATTGACAATTTTAATTTGATATTCTGTTACTAATTATTATAGAATTTTATTATAAATTGTATAAAGCAAATCATATCAATCTGAATCAAATATAATTCAATATGCCGATGATAAAATGATGATTAAGCTAAACTAACAAATCCAGATAAACCATCTCCACCAGCTAATTTACTAGTAGTACGTTCTTGATGATTAAATCCTGCCAAAGCTATAAAGAAGTTTTATAAATTATATTCACTTGATGAAATAATAATTATACTTACCATAACAGATGCCTGACAAGAGTAATAAAATACTTCCCAAAAATACGAAAAAGGCCCAAATACTAGTGAAGATGAGATTGAGAATACCACCACTATTTAAAATGTTAAAATTGGAAATTTAGAATTAGAATAATTGTTACCCTAAGTATAAACCAGCTCTAAAGTAGTGATTTTCAAAAATAGCTAAAAAGGATTCACTATAAATTATCATTAATTATTATAAATTTGAAATATTTCAAGTATTGTTTGGTGATTACAATTGCTGTCCGGTTCTAAAGATCTAAATCAATAGGTTAATATTTTTAAAATAAATTTGCAAGAATAAAGATTTAATTACTCTGCTGAAGAAAGGAATTTCCAAAAACAAAACTACTACACCGAAAGAACTAAAAGAGAGTTAATAAAATTAATATTGATGAGAAATGAGTAAAATTGATTACGAGGCTAAAATTCCAGAAATAATCACCAATGTAAGGATTCTGATGATTCCAAAAAATGTCAAAACTAAACAAAGAATAATATAAGTATATAATGAAATCTAAACAATTGATGAGTTATATGTTATAATCTGCTTACGTATGCCAGAGATTAAACCCAACCTAATAATTATTATTGAATAAATAATAATGAATATGATAGAGATAGGATTACCATTGACCGTAAATAGAAAATTTACCAGATTTCAATTCTTCTTTAAAATTATCAAAAGAACCCATGTTTATTAAAATTGTTACTGTTAATGAAAATGAATCAGATATAAGTATTCAATTCGAATGAATACCTTCAATATTAAAAAATTTAATTTAAATTGGATACATGACTGCGAAAATTGAAAAAATTTTATGGGAAATTATTAAATCATAATTTCAAAAAAATTTTTTATACTCCTTTTACCTTGTATAGACCTTCGCTTAAAATTAAACTTATCCCAAGTTGGTCAAATTTGTTCACTCTTGTCCAACTTATATATGGAGTCCAGAGACTCCAAGAGAGCTAGTTGCAATTCCAATCCTGGAAGACTGCCTTGATTAACTCTTAAATAACCAAGGAGTATATTTTATTTAATATTACAATATTAATCTGTTTTTATATAACATTGAGGATATTTGAAAGTTTTGTTTGACTCAAGCAGTATATAAAAATATCAATAATTACCATAGGTTTTTCTTATTTGATACTTATCAAAAATGATTATTTTTAACCGAATATATATTTTTACTTAACTTTGCTTTAATCTGTATTAAGACTATTTTAATATTACTTTTATATTTTTACTCAAGATACATTTTAACAGTTGTGTATATATTTCTTGTCTTAAATTCAAAAACCAAAATAATAGATTATTACTTAACCAAATTTGTAGTTTTTCTATATATTTAAGAATTTTAAATTCTGTAATAATACTTCCTATATTATAATATTTTTATAATAGATTTCTTTGCAGATTGGTTTAAAATTAATTAAAAACAAAACTGAATAAATGAATTCTTTTAATATTTTTCTATTTATTTGAAGATTTGATTATAACTTGTTATAAAATTACGAATATCAAGATCAAAAATAAGACTTACCTTGTTAATTATATTTTATTTTAAAAGTTAAATACCATTACTAATTGCGAATAGTAATGAAATAAATTCATACAATCACCAAGCTTTATTTTTTAAGTTAATAATTATCATTCAGCTTGTTTGATACTAATTTAACTGTTTAATTTATTTGACACCAGAATCAAAAATATTTACCTAGATTTACAATTTAAAAAAGAGTGTATTTGATTTATATTTATTTTATTTAATTTTTAACTGAGTTCAAATTGATATTTTCATAATATAATAGATAATTTTTTAAAAGAATATAGTATTAATTCTCATAATCATAAACATTTTTTTATTTTATAATTTTGAAATAATATGTATTTATATATTAAATATATAGTGTTTTTAGATTTTAAATATAGAATTCTTTTTAACTTTAATTAAATAATATTTTAATAAAATAATATTTTGTTTTCTTTTATTTATTATTTTTATTATTTGAAAGCTTAAAAAATATTATTATTTATTTAATATTTCATTGAATTTATATTACATTCTTTATTATTCATTTATATAAATTTATTATAATGTTTAATATTCAAAAATAAACAAATATTATTAAAACGTAATTTATAAGGTTTTTTATTTATTATCCTTATTAAGATTATAATTAATAATTATAAATTTTATACTACTAATCAATATATCTATTTATAATATTTATTCCAATAATTTATCTTACAAATAATTATTATAAAGCTTTTATATTATAATTTATACCAGGAATAAATTTTCATTTTCTTATTTTATTTTATATTCAAAAAACAATTATTTAGGTATTTGTTATATTATTTAAGATTAATCTTAAATATATTAAAAAACATGTTAAAATCTATTAAAGTTTATTATTTTTTTGCTTAATTGAAAAATTTTTTAATAATTAAAAATATAAAAAATTTGAATTTAATTGAAATTTATATGGTTTATATTTGGCAACTGTAAATATGGGAGGAAGTAGTCTTTTAGAGCTTAAATAGGGAATCACCAGTGGTAAATAATAGATTACCACAAAATTAAGGGAAATTAAGAGGGTTCACCAAATTAAGTGAAAATAGCTTATTATAAATCAAGGTCTTTAAATAAAATAAATATCTCATATTTATCATAATTCTATACTTTTTGTAAATATAATTAGAAAAACTTAGAGACTAGATATTTTTGAAAATAAAGATAGAAAGATAGGTTTATTGATTGGCTTGTCATAATTTTATAATAGTTTCAATTATTGAGTTTAGGTGGCTATAAATAATATTAGGCAAAAAGCATTAAGTTAAACTAATCCATAAAATAAGGTACTTCTAATATAACTTTTTGTATTAATATAATAGTTAGAATTTCTTGAGTGATAAAAAAATTATTCCCCAATATATTATATTATTTTTATTTTAATAACTAAGGTATAGAAATATATGATAATTTCTTAAATTTTTATTATAAAATTTAAAATAAAAATATAATGATAATATTAACCTTTTGAAAAAAATATAATATTAATAATAAACTTGATATTCATTTATCTAAAAATTATTGATAAAATAAATAATTTTTTTATTAAATATAAAATTAAAATTTTTATTAAAAAGTAAATTATTATATTAAAAAATAATTATT
>JNEM01011525.1:0-17720 GCA_000697335.1 Conidiobolus incongruus B7586 | reverse complement strand
GTTATATTAAATTAAGTATTCTCAATATAATTGCCTTTTTTAATTACCAATAATTCAAAATTAGTTTAATATTCCCATTTTATGTATTTTATATTTATTATTGAATATAAATATAATGAAATTAAGCAATTAGTTTTAAATTTAATTATTTAATACAAAAGGCATTATATATCTATATCTATATATTTTTTAAAACTATATATTTTCCTATTTTTATTATGTAATCTTTTTGAAATAAATAATATATTAAAAAATTTCTCATTTGTTTAATTTTAAAATTTATTTTTATTATACAAAAAATATTTATCAAAATATTATATTTCAAAGAATATTTTATATTATTTATTTATGAAAATTTTTAATTAATAACTAATAACAAAGGGCTTCCAAAATAATATATGATAAATTCTTTTAATTCACTTGAAATGAAAATATATAATATGAAAAACATATCATTATTAAGAAATCTATATTAATAATTAATTTAAGATATCTAAAATATAAATCATATTATTTGGCAAATGAAACTACTTATTTTTATATATTATCATTAAATTTATCATTAATATTAAAAAGCATATAACTAATATAAATTAATATCATTAAAAGCTTATCGCATTATTTTTAGAAATATTTTCGTAACAAATAAATTACAAGCTTCAATTTATAATTGATTGCCAAGAAATAGAAAAAGTGTTTAAATTAAAACTTTCCTTATAGATTCCTAAAAAACAATTATTTGAAAAAAAATTATATGTTATTATTAGGTATAAATAAAAATAGCTTAATACTGTACTGATTATTACCAACCAAAATAAATTACAATAATTGAATATACTTTATAATATTATAATACTATTAATGAGTACAAAACAATATTCATGAAAAAACATTTATTTTACATAAAAATAATTAAATACATATAGCGAAAATTATTAAAGATATGTTTATTAAAAAACCGGTCTTTATTATTACCTCTTCTATATCCATTAATTATCAAACTTTATGACTATATTTGTTTTGGAAGTTAAAAAACCTAATTCAAAGATAAAAATATGATAATATTTTTATTTTATATTTCAAAGTTAAGGGTGCGATTTTAAAGATAAATTATAAAAACCTATGTAAAAGAGTTAAACAATCTCCTTTAGTATAGAGTTCGCTTAATGAAAAACAAGAAAGTTAATAATTATGAAAATCATATTATATTTGCTTTGACTTTTTAATTTGTTAAAATAAAAAATTAAGTCAGTAAACTTATTTTTTGATTCACTATATATTAATTTAACTATTGCTCTTTTATACATTCTGTAAATTTGGAATACTCTTTAAATCAAGATTCAACTAGATTGTGATTTATATTTAATCCAGTAATTCAAAATATTTGAAATTTCGATTAAGAATACATTATATTTTTATCTTAATCTTGAGACTAGTTGAAGAATTTCTTTCAAATAGGGAAAATTCAATTGTACTAATCGTTCAATGTTTTTTCAAAATTTCATCGGATTATATTAATTTAATTAAAATAGTTATCAGTTTCTTAATAAACATGTAATTTATGTATTATTGTTTGTTTTTTGCTAATTATCATATTAAGAAAATGAAGTAGATACACATTCATAACCAATAATGATTGAATCAATTCAATTCTTTCATTATTAAATTAGAAATCATAAAATTCAAATCCAAACCCATAATTTTAAAGACTAACAGATGTCAATTTAATTTTTCATTGATTTGGAATTTAATAATGACGAATTACCAATCTAACATAATATTTATAATTAATATATAAATATATAAATAATAAAATAATAAAATAAAATATGACTTCAGTATTTAATAAAGAACAATCCGGTTCCCTCTTATTGGGAGGTAGCAGAACTTCAGGTCAAGAAGTTAGAAATCAAAATGGTATTCTATCCATCCAATATTTAAAATATTTATAATCAATTAAATATTAATAATTTTGTCCAATTTAGTTTTGGCTGCCGTTTCTATCGCTAATATCGTTAAGAGTTCTTTGGGTCCCGTCGGTTTGGATAAGATGATGGTGGATGACATTGGTGTAAGTATAAATATAAAAATTTTAAATTATACAATAATGACATTATAATTTAGGATGTTACCATTTCCAACGATGGTGCCACAATTTTATCCTTATTAGAAGTTGAACACCCCGCCGGTAAAGTTTTAGTTGAATTAGCTCAACAACAAGATCAAGAAGTTGGGGACGGTACGACATCAGTGGTTTTAATCGCTGCCGAATTACTTAAAAGAGCCAACCAACTCGTTTTGAATAAGATTCACCCCACTACCATTATTTCAGGTTATCGTTTAGCCAGTAAGGAAGCTTGCAAATTTATTGCCGACCAGATGACCGCTAAGGTTGACAAATTGGGTCGCGAAAGTTTGATTAACGTTTCCAAGACCTCCATGTCTAGTAAGATTTTGTCTAACGACTCCGATTTCTTCTCCAATATCGCTGTCGACGCCGTTCAAGCTATTAAGACTACCGGTCCCCGCGGTGAAATCAGATGCCCCATTCAAGCTATCAACGTTTTGAAGGCTCATGGTAAATCCGCTACTGAATCGATGTTCATTAAGGGTTATGCCTTGAACTGTACCGTTGCCAGTCAAGCTATGAAGAAGAAGATCACCAATGCTAAGATCGCCTGTTTAGATATTAATCTCCAAAAGGCTAAGATGCATATGGGTGTCAATATCGTCATTGACGATCCTGAACAATTAGAAGCCATCAGACTCAGGTACATTTATTAAATGCCGTTTCATCGGATTAATACTAACCCAATTTAATAATTAGAGAAATTGAAATCACTACTGAAAAGATTAAGAAGATTCTCGATTCCGGTGCCAATGTCATCCTCACAACTAAGGGTATTGATGATCTCTGTCTCAAACCCTTCGTTGAAGCTGGCGCTATGGCCGTCCGCCGTTGTAAGAAGGAAGATCTCCGTCGTATTGCCAAGGCTACTGGAGGTAAATAATTTATTTATAAAATATATCTTATGAAAATTAATTCAATTCCAATTTTTAGCCACTTTAATCTCTACTTTAGCCAATCTCGAAGGTGAAGAAACTTTCGAATCCTCCTACCTCGGTCACGCCGAAGAAGTCTCTCAAGAAAAGATCAGTGACGACGAATGTATCATCATCCGCGGTACCAAACACCAGAACGCCGCCAGTATCATCTTGAGAGGTGCCAACGATTTTATGTTGGACGAAATGGAAAGAGCACTCCACGATGCCATTTGTGCCATCAAACGTACCCTCGAATCCGGTGCCGTCGTTCCCGGTGGTGGTGCTGTCGAAGCTGCCCTCAGTATTTATTTGGAAAACTTTGCTACATCATTGGTAAGTATTTACATTCATTATTTTCGAATTTTTGATGACTCATCTATTGCTAGGGCTCTCGCGAACAACTTGCCATTTCTGAATTCGCCAACGCACTCTTAACCATCCCCAAGACCCTTGCTATTAACGCCGCCAAAGACTCCATCGATCTCGTCGCCAAGCTACGTTCATACCAGAACGCCGCTCAATTCGCCGCCACCCAGGACGACAAGCGCCGTCAGCTCAAATGGTACGGTTTGGACTTGATGGAAGGAACTTTGAGAGACAATTTGAAGGCTGGTGTGTTAGAACCTGCCATGTCCAAGATCAAATCCTTGAAGGCCGCTACGGAAGCAGCTATTTCCATTCTCAGAATTGACGATATGATCGAAGTGATGCCCGAACCCAAGGAAGGTGAAGAAGGTCACTAATCCATCTGATATGGTATTTACTATTTAGACATTATGGATTATTAATATTATGTTGAATCAATCTCTTTCATTCATTATAAACAATTAATATTTATATTTGCATTATTTTTCAATTTTTTACTTTTTAAATCATGACAAATCAATTAGTTTTTTCAAAATTTAAGATCAAATCCAATGCTATCATTTATTATTTTGATCACATTTGACAAGTTAACTTAGGAAACATTCTTAATCATATATTTAATTTTCATTATATAATCAATTTCACATTTGTTTGAACATTTCAAAATTTGAACATTACTATAAAAATCAAATAATGGCACAATTTTGAACTCAAAATTAAATAAATTATAAAATTAATACTCTTATTATCAATAAATTTTTTACACTTCTAGCTAATTTCTAACACTTAAAAAAATTCTTTAATATAAACTAAAATATGATGTTTTATAAACCAATTAAATTTGTATACAAAAATTATTTTCCTACAAGCATATTTTTTTAATAGCTTAAAGAAATTATAATTATATAAGTTATAATCTAGTAAATATATTAAATATGGTAATTTTTTTTAATTTTTTATATAAAAAATATTTTACAGCTTTAACTTTATATAATTTATATTTATTATACAAAAGAATAAATAATTTTAATTTAAAATAAAAATATTAATTAAATTACCTTTAAATACTAAATAAGGAAATTATATAATATTATAATCTATTATAAAAATGAAAATTTTCTTTTAAACAAAATACTTGTTTATTAAAATATATAAAGAAAATTATTTTAACTTAATATTTTGTTTTATCTTTAAACAAAAGATTAAACAAAAAGGTTTGAGATCTATTAATTATAATTATTTAGTATAAAAATCTCTGTTATTAATTATATTTTAATAAGTTTTATTTAGCTATAGTTATTTTAATTTTTTATTAAGTTTTTGTTAAATTATAAAATTTTTATTTTTTTTATTTTTATAATTAAACTAAGTATAAGCTTTAATATATATAATATACTTTTATAATTAATATTAAATTATTTAAATAATTTTTTAATTAAAATAAAAAGATGTTTTTTAATATATTTTCATAATTTATCAATAATTAAAAAAAATAATATTAGGTTTTAATTTTTCAAGTTATAGTAAATTTTGAATAATATCCCTATTCGCCTTAAAATTACTAATCTAGTAATAAATAATAATTTTAGATAAAACATTATATTTATAAGTTATTTTGCAAATTTTCAATGTTTTTAAAAGGTGTATGGTTGAGTTTTATTAATATTGAAATAAAAAATTATAATGATTATTATATAGTTTAAACATAATTAAATTCAACTTTATATTATTAATTAAAAATATTTTAATAAATGAATAGTTGTAATATTATATATATAATGTGAAAATAAAAATTCAGTTATTTATTTTGAATATAATTTATTTTTTAAAACTAATAGTTTGTTTGAAAAATCAGAAATTAAAAAATTTGCCATTTCTTTATTTTCTAACTAAGTCTCAAATTTTATTATATTACATATAATTCTATTCTAAATATCAAAATTTCAAATTATAGATAAAATTAAATTAAATTAATGAAATGAATATATAATAAATCTAATGTTCATATTTCAATAATATTTTTGTTATTAAGTGATTTATATTTATTACTCTTAATATTAATATTAATTAATTTACAAATGTCTAATTAAAAATCGATTATATCATTAATATCCGGGAATTTCTTATCAAAGGTAGATTTCATTTGAGTAGGTTTTTTACCTCCATAACTCTGGTAAACTTCTTTTGATTTGGATCGGTAGCTCGGCGAACTGTAGTCGAATGTGGTGGGGTAGGACTCAGAATATGTGCCATGCTTACCATAGGGTTTCTGGTTGGGTTTGGAGTAGTAATTCTCAGTATCGTTTCCGTAGCTCGACTCGTAGTCATCATTACTGTACATCGATTCGTATGGCTTTTTGTACGGCTTGTTATATGTCTCTGACCAATAGGCTACATCGTAATCTTCCATACTGTATTGCGAATTGTAGGGCTTCTTGCCAGGTTTGTTGTAGTAAGGATCCGTCTCGTAACTATCTGTGCTGTAATTGTCATTGAAGTAGCTGGATTGGTAGGGCTTTTTAGGAGGATAATAATCATCAGTACCATATTCCTCATATGTATCTTCCAATGGAGCAGATTTTCCCTTCCTGTTCGGACGTTTATTAGGCTTGGAAGGTCTTTGTCTCGCGAGATCCTCCAACACTTCTTCCAATGTTTCTACATGTTCCTTAGGTGTTTGTCCATACGAATTGTACTCACTGGGATAATTCATCTCACTGCACGCTTCCCCATATTGGTTGGATGGCGCATACTTTGATGGTGGTCTGTCATTTACCATGTGATCACTTTCGCTGAACAAGTTTTTAGAACAGGTATAAGGTTCGTAAGATTCCACCATATCTACCTGGGTGGAATATCTGTCCCCATAGTCCACATTTGGCTTGTAATTGCTGTGGTGGTAAGGTGCTGGAGCTACGTCGTACATATCTACGGAATGCTCTTCGGGAAGGAGTTCTTTAGTCATTAAACTAAAGGGATCTTGATCAATTCCCAGGTTTTTACCGCTCACCAGCACAAAAGGATTCAATAAACTTATTAAAATCAAGTTTAGCATGATTGGAAGCTATAACTACTCTATGATTATGATACATTACAACTATTTATACTTCATATATATTGCATCAATAACAATATTTAAAACCAAATTTCAAAACCTACCCATGAAAATTGACTAAAATTTCAATACAGTTAAATTTAATACGTTTCAATTAAATTTTAAAATTTTTATTAAACGTTACAAATTAAATTAAATTTTACGATTTGTTGGAATTTTAGATTCGATTTGAACTAGTATTAAATGATTAAAATAGCAGTATCATTGATTTAACTTTATTTATTGTCATTAATTAGTTAAATATTTTTTTACAATTTTGAATTGTGGTAGTGACTTTAAGATGGATTTTGTATTGCATATATTGGAAAGTTTGATATGTACGTTCGTGAATATATAAGACAAAGATAGGATTGGCAATTGTGGCTAAGCTGTCGAGAAGGGTAACTACTACTTCCACCCAGGGAGATGGGTGTGATCCCGTAATCATATGCACCATTTCCATCACGATTTCGGGAGCAAAGGTGACTACAAATACGACAATCATACCCACTAATTTGATATTGATATCCCACTTAAGTTTATTGTACTGATTTTGCAAAAATTCAGTCTCGCTCTTTTTACTTCGATTGTTATTTAGCGACAGTACCATCGATTTATTGACATCTTTGTTATATTTCAACGTTATACTAATCAAACAGCCAATGAGCATTACAAATCCAATCAACATTTTCAAATGATTGAGATTGAGAAAAATAGAGCTATATAGATATGATTCGTCATAACTACAGAAGATTTCAGTCGGTGATGATTCAAACTGAAAGTAGTACATGAATCCGATACTTGGCAACCATGTCAGAATTCCAATAACGAATAGGACAATGATCCAAGTGTGAGATCTGACCTTAATGCCATTCACAATTATTAAATGTCTCATAATTGTCAGTGCGACGATCATATCGAAAGCACATATACAGCTATTGAAGAGTATTGTACCACTCAAAATGCACATCCATCCCTTCGTAATTAAAGTAAAATTATGATAGAATCTAATAGTCCCCATTACTATTGTACTGATATTGAATATGAGATCCATTACTGTAATACCAATCACTAAGATCATATCGGGTTCAAAGTTGACTTCAATTAGAATACATATCATTAATATGAGATTGAATATGACGCCAATTGAAGAAATTGTAATTAGACCTATTAACCCAAATTGAGTATACAATTCCATATTGTTTTGAGAAATATCTTATGTATGCTATCAATTTGGTCCATCTCAATCATTTATAGTATTTCAAACTAATAACCTTTAGGGTATTACATCACCCTCAAAGAGAATTAATTTTAACCGCTAATTTATCAAATGATTATCTGCTGTACCTACATTTAATTATGGTATGCATATTACTCAAGAAATTTTTTGTTTTTACATAAATTTGGCGCAAATTATCAGGAGGAGTTGTAAATATTGAAGCAGGATTCGCTTCGAAATGAATCTCTCCACATCTTTTCTTATTAAATTAGTATGGGTTATATTTTTAAGGTACTCTTCTATTGGCCAGTTAATTCAGAAATCTGGAATCTGTTTTGATAATTGTAGACATGATCGATTACTTGTTAAAGTTAGTTTGTTTTTGGCTGTATAATTTAGCGTTTTTCGTGATAGTCTGGTGTACAATCTGAATCATAATCAAATACAATTACTTAAAGATTGATATATTCAAATTTTGAAATTATTATAAATAATTTTAAGTTTAATTTTTTTTGTTTATAATAAAATCTTATCACTCATATCATTATTGGGTAATAAGATATTTGCATTATTTTGAAGTGTAAAACACAGTAACTTTGATTCTATCAAAATAGACATTAACTAAAAATAGTGAATTAGTTGACTATAAGTAATTCGCAAATTATTCGTTAATACTATTTATCATACAAATAATCGAATAAAGCGCGTACCATGAAGGTATTTTAATATTATGGTTGAAAACAAGGTTGATTATAATTGTGATACCAATGAAAAATCATTAAATAATTTAATTTAGGATATTTTTTGAATATTCAATGAAATAAGTGGATTATTAATATTTCTTAATAATTTCAAATTTTAAACAAATAATCTTTTATGGTTATTGAAATTTTTGTAAAATATAATTTAATAAGATTTATATTAGAAAATGTTATTTCAAAATCTGTATTGTTATTCTTATATCAGATTTTTATTTAAAAATTCAAATTTTCTTATATATTCTAAATGATTTGTAATCATATTTATGCCCTTTAAAATTGCAGTATTATAAATTTGAAATTTGAAAAAAAATCACTTGATTTGATAATAACTATGGAATGAGTTTAAATTTTCAGAACTAATTTCGTACGATATTTATAAGAATTTCGAATTTGCAAATATTTGTAAGCATATTGAAATTATACCCATCAAACTAGTTACAAATTTCAGGTTAAAAATATAAATTCCATTACTTAAATCTCGAAAATACGGTTTTGAATTTGAAAATTTTCAAATTTTGAATGATGTTTTCAAATTGTGATCTAATAAAAATATTCTTTTTATCTAAGAATCATACATTAAATTAATTATAAAGTTGAATAGTTGAAAATCTTTTATATAATATAAAAATAAATTCAAGTATTTAAGTTGAAATTATTATATTTAATTAGAATCAAAATTTATCCAATATTTGACAATAGATTACCAATTAAATATAGCCAAATTTGCCTTTACTACTATTTTATCAAACAGTAATAGTCAAGCGTTTATAAAAACAGTATTATTAACATGATGTCACAACTTACATAAAACACTTCAATTTAAAATAAAATCTTTCAAATTAAGAACTTTCAAGTATATAGGGATATTATTGAAGTGAAAATAGATTGCATATTACATATTCTAACTAATCCAATATAATAATTATTAATTTGATAAAGGGGAAGTAAAACATTGGTATTGTAATTAATTGTTGTAGGAATAAATGAACGAAATTAAAAAGGTTAATAATTAGAAATTTTTCATCTGTAAAATTGATCATTCATGATATATGTTATTTATTATTTATTTATTTTATATCCAATGATTAAAATCACAATATGTAAATTATTTCTTATTATAATAATAGAAATCCTTATACCTTTCAAACAATTATTATTTAACAGAATACTGGATGTGTAATAAAATATTATTCACCTATAGCTACCCTTAATATTTATAAATGATATCAAAAAATGATATAAAGCCCAATATATTGATTCTTCAACAATTATTTTGCTATAACTAGAAAATATTTGAATCTATAATTCTAATGATAGAAATCTTAGTATCTGATATTAAAATAAATCATTGAATAAATATTCAAAATAAATTAATCAATATAAAATTTTTTAAATGTTTATTAATAGATTGTACATACGTATTGGAAGCATTATAAAAAATATGGAGAATTATTTTATATATATTCGAGCTATCAAATCCTGTTTTACAAGAAATAATCATTTTTTCAAAGTATAGCAAAGTAATGCTAGTCACCAGAAATTCTAAATCATGCTGTCAAAATTCCCACTCTTTACCTTCCAAAATCCGCCCAATTCAATATATGAGAATCGCGGGTATTTTCATGTATAGGAAAATTACTGGCATTATTAAGATCCTCTAAATGTTTCATACTAATATGTACAATAGCATTTACTATTTAATCATTGGAAGTGTGATTTTGGCATTTTCACTTAGTGAGTGTAATTCTTAAATTTGCGATTATTAATGGATATTGACTAGATAGATTATAAAGTCAATAAATAGCAATTGGAAAAAATATTGTGTGATGTTGGATGAGTTCTGAAGAAGGGAGAAGTTTGTTTGCGAACCTACTAAGAACTGAAATTGCTTCAGGGCACCTAATTCATCATAAATTTCTTAGTGGCAATATTATTGTCTGAAATATAGTATTAAAAGTTTTATTGAATAATTTTAATTACTATTTTTAAAAATAATTGACAATAAATCTAATCGAACTTGATTAAACACTATGTATTTGTTTCAGATGTTTATAAATAAGCTATGATTACTAAATTTAGCATTGTATCCAAGATAAAATTATCAATATTTCTAAGAATTTCCCAATTCATAATACTAATCTAATATATATAAATTGATTTAGAAATTTTAATAAATACTCATTAACAAAATTCCTAAACCTTTCAGAACAACGAATTTGAAATTTATTTATTAACTAATCATTGTATAAATTATAAAATAAATATACTCACATTTAACAATACTATATGTATTAACTATTTAAAAAATTATAAAGTTATGCAAGTATATAAAATAATTTAATATGAAATCTATTAATGGTTATGATAATGTTAAAACCCATTAATTGATGAAAAACATTGTTAAAAATGTAAAATATTTCTTGGAGAAATTATGAACTTGAACTGAGAAATTTGCCCAAACTATTGATTATATTTCTAAATAATGTTTGATGGCCATATTATTGGGCAGAAATTCGTTAAGTTTATAGTTATTTTTAATAAATTAGTAACTTTTTATTAATCACTTATATTACATTTTCCTGGTGATTATATTATTAAACAATCACAGATATTAAGAATCAATATCAAAGTTAATAAAGTAATCAAATTATTTAATAATAAAAAGTATAACAAATAACTAAGTTTTTGAAGATATATATCAAGTTACAGAGGAATGTTTCCAATATCTAATATCTATTCTAAATCATGTTTTTACTTATTTTCAACTACACATTATTTACTAAATTTTCCAAAGTTCTCTGCATAATTCGAAAAATGTTAAAACCATCAAATGATGCTACTGCATAATTCAATATAATTAAGCATTAATCATAAATATATCAAGCTATCGACACTGCACTATAATATTTTTATATCTAAATATTATATTCTCTTAATACCTACACTTTAAATTATTACAATTTTGTTGTTTTCAAAATAACTTGCAATTCAATATTACAATCCCTAGTTCATTTGGAAATTCTCGTAAAAACTTGTAAGGAATAATGGTGCTTAAATCATCATTTTAATATTTGGTTGACACCTGTCGAAATTAAAAATATTTATGATAAACCACATAGAACCTTAATTTTGCATACAACGATTTATCGGTAAATTCACAATAAATTATAGAATAATATAGTTTACTTGAATAAATATTCAATATTTCAATATATTATTTTAGTAGTAAAAATTTATTTTATTAATTATTAGTATTGTCAACAATATACAAGTTTGTAGATGATTAAATTTGATATTAAATAAGTAATTACATCAGTGGTTATCCATATTATATGCATCAACGCTCAAACGGCTGTGATGCATCCAAATAGGTAATAAATTCACCAATATACGTCGAGTTTCTTCGTGGTAGAATAAAACGAACACGGAATTAATTACCATTGTAAAATTGATAGCACAACCTGAAATAGCATCGGGTATAGCTTGACGCTCAGTTTTCGTCGATATATTATAGATCAAAGTTACAATTTCTGGTACAAAGCATAGCATATACATGAAGATTAATCCAAATAACTTTCGTATAACTGCCCTCTGCATTACGTGTAAAGGCTTCTTACCAGCTAAAAGATCGCTGGTAGAATCTTTGGGTTCGTGCATGTCTCTTAACAAGAAACAATATTTAACTGTAATACAAATATATGAAACTATTAGTACAAGAAGCATAAGGAGCATTTTTCCAATGATTATAATACTATAAACTTTGGAATATGAATTCCTTCTAAAACTCGGTTGACAATAGGCCTGGGAAGGCATGACACGAAATACTCTATTTACCACTCCAAACGCACTTAATATTACATTACCAATTAGGATAGAAGTCATTAACAAGTACCAATAAATCGACTTAATGGTGATATTTTTAACAATGGCTAAAGCTCTAATCAAAGATAAAACACCCACGCCATCAATCGAAGTACATAGCAACATTATATCAAACATACCAGAAATTTGACAAAATAAATCACTATTAAAGATAATCTCATGAAAGGTAACCATTTTAGAAATTTGACTGGAGATTAAAGTAGTGGCTAGTAAGATATCCCAGATAGCTATATAAGTCATAAACCAAATATCAATCTCCTTGGACTTGTGGCGAAAAAACATGATGTAGAGGACCAAACCGTTGAAGAGTAGGCCTGTTAAAGAGATGGAAAACATGACACTCTCTGTCACAACCGTTATTAAAGGATTGGTTAGTGACATACTCATTCTGGTGGAATTAAAACTTCAAGTTGAAAAATAATTAATACAAATAACCACTATTTCCCTTTTATACTCTTCACAATGGATAGAATTTATCGATGAATTTCCACTTTAGGTCAACTTTGCGGATTTTTTTTTATTATTGCTTGATCATAGTGTGGAACATTGGATCTTTAAATTATTATTTTGAAAAATCTTGAGGTATCAATTCCCTGTTTTACACCGAATTACTTTTTTTATTTGTAATTGCATGACCCAAATAATGTCAAATTAATTACTTAACCTGATTTGTTATGATAATATTACTATTTTGGTAATTTTTTCAAATAGATTACCTTATTAAGGATAATTCAAATTTCAAAATTCATTTATTTAATATAGCAATTTAATGAATTAGAGATATATTTTAGCGAATCTATTGATATTAGATGCAAGCAATTAATATATTTAAAAGTTGATTAAACGTTTTTATATAACTTGAAACTCGTAAATCGATTAATGATTATATTATATACAAATAATCAATTGAAAATGACATATATATTTTAGAACAGAAATATTTAAATTCAAGGTTTCAATTGCAACTTCAATGAATTGAATATAAAAGCACGAATAAATACTGATTTTTCAATATATCATCAGTTAAAAAAATGATTGAATAACCAATATTTTCTAAATATCCTGAATGTCTTCATGTAGCTTCTTAAAAACTAGAAAATCTTATTTTTGAATCGTATTTTATACAAATTGGTTATATATTGGACATTCTAATAACTTCAGTTAAGCCAATGAGACTCAAAATAATATATTATTTCATGTTGATAATTCTATCCTCCAAGTTCTGTTTATTAAAAGAATGTACACAGAAGAGTCAATTAAAGTGTTTAATTTATTATGTTTTAGTTATACAAAATCAATATACTATATTCAAATAGTTGATTATGATTTATAAATTTCTTTTAAATAAATTTATTATAATATATTTTTTACATATTGATTATTGATATTAATAGAAAATTGAAATATATAGATATTACTTTTTATCGAACTAAAAAAATTTATCAGTAGTTTTCAGATTGAATTATGATTAATGAGAAAAGTCATAAAAAGTATTATTGACACAACATAACGGTTGTGCTTGCAGTTTACTAAGTATTAAAACTAAATTTGAAAAATTTTTGTTCGATTGGATCTTATGATCAATTCCGTCATTTAAAAAATTTCCAAACTAGGAAGATATAACCTGTTTTAATTCTGAAAGATATTTACAATTCAATAAGTTGTCAATATTTCAAGTAATTTTTCATCAATTTGTAATATTTAATAAAATATATTCTTATTTAAAATATTTGCTGTATCCATCATTAGTTTAAATTAGTTTAAAATCAAGTTACTTAATACTCTTTATTATACATCTCTCAAATTTTAATCCTAGCTCGCAAATTCTAAATTAATTAAACACAATGAAATAATAAATAAGCAACCTAATTGCCAATATGGCCTGTTCTCCATTATTTTCGTTTGAAATCCAGAGCTTCAAATTACCTTGCCTAAATGTTATAAAAATAGGTTATTAAAAAATATATAAGATACCTTTCTGAATATGTATTTGTAACAAATTTACCAAATTAATATTTCAAGTATTTTTCATATAAATATTCTAGTACTAGATTCCTCTTTATACGAAAAAGTCAATGAAGTTTATATTGAAAATTATTAGTATAATTACTTTATATTCGAAGCAGTTTACACCTCATAATTTTGTGTTCATGTAGTGTTTTTGAAAACAGTAATATAGAGAGAAATATATTAAAAATATCAAATGACCTGTAGTTTTAATATTGAATATTTGTAATTATAATATTTTATTTCAATATTTTATATTATTACTATTTCCAGTATTTATAATTAAATGTTTAATATATTAATCCATCTATCACCTGCTTTTACTATATTTACATCGCCCGAAACTTTCCATAACAATTCACTAGTTTCATTCAATACTTGATCAAAATTACCAGAAATAAGCGAAATATTTAAATTCATTTATATTCACTTTAACACCTTCTATTATTTTATATAATTGTTAGTATATACTAAATTATTTCCAAATCTTAAAAAATGAAATACTTTATTAATAATTTTGATATTTTAGTTATAATATGCTCTCAAATTCTATTCGATTTATATATAAAATAAATTAATCTTCACGCTTAATATATTTTAATATAAAAAATCAAATAGTTTCCCATATTAAGTAATTAAAAATTGGGTCAAATTATATTTAATTATTCAATTAATTTTTTAATTCATTGGACTCAATATTAATAATCCTATGATTGAAGTTCAACATAATGTATTCGATTATTATAATATATGGATATTAAACTTGAAAATGTTAAATAGTTGATATATAAGTTGATTTAATTGAACATTTTAATTAAATGGAAATATGTACCTTTTTCAGTTCCACAAAAATTAAATATTTATTTTGGATCATTAATTACTATTTATATGCTTTATTTATCCAATTATCTGATTTATCCACCTTCAAAAGGCATTAACGTTAAATAATAACCACTAATATTTGTATTTTTGGACTCTCAATTCAATATGTAAATTACATGAAATCGTGAAATATGTTTATAAATTGAATTGAATAGTATTGAATAACTTTAGGAAAATTTGAAAACTACATTGACACTTTTGAGTAAAATAATTGACCCAATTGTGAGGTGTACTGACACTGGCTGGGAAGTCAAGTGTCCAATAACTTTTAAGTAAATTGTCGTCTTCCGGGACGGCACCTGTTGGGTGATATAAAATGGGTAATTTATTGTTTAACCTGGATTATTGGGCTGTACCCTAGGAAGAGGACCGACGTGATAACTTGGCTGTAGCCGGCATATTTATAGCTTGCTTGACGAGTCTTCCCAGCGTACTAACCGTAAGTCGGATGGAACGATTGATTGCATTGCTTGGGTGTATTTTGTGGTCACGTTGCAGGTGGATCTGTGACGGGGTTCTCGAATGAATTGAATTGTTAAGGACGAACGGGTCCTCCGGCCCGTGACAGTGCTTAATGAGCTTATCTATTCAATTGAAGTAAAGAATTGAATAGCTACTTTTTTATTGGATTATTTTGTTCATTCAGCCAATTAAACATTCTTAGAATTTTGTAATGGTATAGCAGAATATACTGTGTTTTATGAGCTAAAACTTTTTTCATCTTGAAAAATTAAATGTGATACATATTTTGAAAATAATAGAGAATGTAATATTCATAAATATATATGTTGCTTATATTTTATTTTCTCAATATTTAATATGTAATTACTTTAAAAATCATAAAATATTCATGATATATAAAAATTTAAAATGTATTTATAATAGAGTAGGTCAAAATATCAAATAAGACATTGATTGAAATATAATCAATTTAAAAATAATTTATTCACGATAGTTAGAAAAAAAATATTCATATAGTTTCAATCAACAATATGTTAATTATATGTTTCGAAAAAATCCATAAATATTTTTATATAATATAAAAAAATTTTTAATATATGGTTATTCGGATGGCATATATCAATTTTCTCAGACAGTATAGTGAAATTATAAAATATTTATAACTGATTTGTTTAGAGTTTATTATGAAATGTAAAATATTTTTATGATATATTAAATATGATTTATTTCTAGAATTATAATTGGAGCTTTCAATGTGTACTAGATTTTTTATTAATATATTCTTGATAATCTCTAACATTGTACCTCTTTGTATATTAAATCGATATATTATTTTATGATTTAATTATTTAAATATTATACTAATTGGATAAATCATACAATCAACCATGGCAACATTGTTTCAAAGAGTAGCATTTAAAAAATTATTTTAAGCATAATTATTATATAATTTCTAACATTCTTGATATATTGAAAAATAAATAATTAATATATTTTGGATTATTACTAATTGATTGTGAATATAATATATATATAATATTAAAGATTTACTATATTAATAATAAATTATTTTAATATTTTATTTTCTTAAAGTTAATAATTAACGAATTATAATTTTAATAATTATATATATTATCTAATATATATAATTTGTTATAATTTTCCATTATTTCAACAGAAATATATACAATTTTATATATAATCTAAGCTTAAATTAATATTATAATAAAATTATAAAGATGAAAGATCTTGAAATTCTAGGTTTATTTTTTTATAAATATCAATTATTCTGTCATTTATTGACCTATTTATATATTAATATCTGAATTTACTAATTAATTTGAAAAAAATGGCTCATTTTTTAATTCTTGATTTTTCAGATATATTATTAGCTATAATATAGATTTATTCAGAAAATATATAAGTTTATTGAAATTTTGAAATTATATTCTTATATTTATTTTTAGCTATTTTTTTATCAGAATATTTTATATTAAAAATTTTAAATTTAATTATATATAATTTATATAATAATTATCAAAACATTTTATATTAATTTTACTTTGTAATTTAAATAATAGGAATTTTTTGTAATTAAAAATAAATATATATTATAAATTTAATAGTTTTTTTTATTATTAATAGCTTTTTATTATATTTTTAAACTTTTAATATTAAAAAAAATAATTCTTTTTATTAAAAACTAAAATTTAATATTTTATAAATTAATTAAATTTTTTTGTTGAAATTTTCTTTCTTATAAATTGGTTTTTTAAATTACCTAAAGCAATTATTATTATATAAGTTATAGTCTAAAAAATATACTAGATGTGGTAGTTTTATCTAGTTATTTTTAATTAGAAAGTTTTTTATAGCTTTAAATTAATATATTTTGTAATTATTATAAAAAATAATAAGTTTTCTTAAATTATATTAAGAATACCAATTAAAAACACTTATGTTTAAAAAAATAATATAAATTTTATTATTATTAAAAAATTCA
>JNEM01011523.1:0-12411 GCA_000697335.1 Conidiobolus incongruus B7586 | reverse complement strand
TTATTATATATCAAATTTTAACTCTTATTATATTTTATTTTCTTAAATTAATTATAAGTATTTAATAGATTTAATATATATTTATTTATAATTAAGACTAGTTTAAATAAATAAATTAAACTTTATTGGATTAAATATATGTTTTATTAATATATATTGAGATTTAAATTTTATTTTATATATATTATATAATGCTTATATTTTAAATCAAAATTTATAATAAGCTTGATTATAAATAATTATTAATACTAATACAAACATTGATAAAATATTCTTAAAAGATAAAATAAAAATATCTATAATATATAAACTAATTATAAATAATATATACACTAACCTGCAAAAGTGAGTCATAAAATCAAAAACACCTATATTTTTACTAATAACTTGATTAATATTAAATGAAATAAACTTAAATTAAATAATTAAAATCTATTATATTTATTAGCTATATATATCATTAAATGATGATATTTAGCTATTAATTGGTTAAAATATAAACTTTTAAATTTTACTTAAGGTGAGTTATAAATTTGTAGGTTTTTGGTGATAAAAAAAATTAAAACTTAGTGTATCTACTTTTAGCTTTTCTAACTTCTTTAAGTTTGTGGGGTATAGAATCAACTAACTTCTTACACTAGGAAGGGTTAATCTTGTTCTATACTTCTTAAACATATTTTTAAAGTTGATCTAAATTTTTTACTGGGGGGAAAGCTTTAATAACTTTTTTTAACTGATCCTAAAGGTGTTTAATTAGATTAAAGTTAAGAGATTGAAGAAACTACTTTATAACTATTATCTTGTTATTTTTAAGTTATTTGGTAGTAGAAGCTGTAGTATAATAAAAAACATTATCTTGTTAGAAAATAACATTAGATTTATTTAACCTATACTATTCAATGGTTTTTTTCAATTTATTATTTAGAATACTTTAGTATATCTCAACATTAATTCCCTTATTAACTTTATAAAGATACCCTACACCTAAAAACAACATACATCCCCAAATAATAATTAACCTACTATTATACTTTTGGGTAGAATTAACATGATAGTTACAAAGTAGTTGTGTATTTTTTTTGAAGCATCTAGCTTTTTTATTAGATCTATTAAAGTATATTTTTGTTTCATCAGATTAAATAACCTTACTCTAATTAATTTCAATTTAATATTAGTAGTGATATTTAAACTCTTACCTAGCTTTATAGTGGGATTTCTTTAGTTAGGGGTATTTTTTCTTAAAGTGTAAGTGGTATCTATGTTAATGTAAAGCACATATAATAATATTAGTGTTAACTAATATTCCTATATAGTTTTATAATTCCTGTTATATTTCTACAGTAGTATTATACTTGCTTGTATTAACTAACCTATAGATATACTTCTCATTATGTTTATTTATAATCCTAGCACACTTAAGTTTAGGTTTAAATGTTTTTTTATTGCTATTCTTAACAGCTTTAACTATAGTAAACTAGCTAACACTAGTAATTCTAACAATATCACAAGTTGATTTACCTTCTTTATAAAGTTGATTAATATACAAGTAGATTTTTTTAGAGAGGGATTTAGGTATAATAATACTAATAAAAAAAATTTAGTATATTTGTAAAATATTATATAAAATAATAGCAAAGAGAGAAAAAAGATATGGTTATATATTGTTAAATATATCCCCTTATCTCAAAAACCCACAAATTTATGACTCACCTTGGTTAAATATTAAGGGTTAATATTTTTGCTAATAGTTTACTAAATATATCTAAATATATTTATTTATTATTAAATAATATACCTTAATTATATATTATAGTTTTAAGTAATCTAATATATACAATTGTTTTAGTTATTAATTAAAATATATATATTTTTGATTTTATGACTTACTTTTGCAGGTCATTGTATATATATATATAATATATATAATTTTATAAAATATTTCAAAATATAAAATATAAATTAAAATTCAAAAGATTTATTTATTGATTTTATTGCAAAATTTCAATGAAAATTAAATTAGGCAAGTTGAAATATATTTATAAAAATATATATAATTTTCTAAAAAAAAAAAAATAAAAAATTAAAATTATTATTTTGTATTTTGGCAGCTATAGATATTAGTGGAAATAAACTATTAAAGCTTAAATTAAGAATAACCAATGTTAAAAAATAAATTAAATAATAACAAGAAATTAATAGGTTTTATTAATTAATATAAAAAAACTTTTTGTAAATTTGGTTATTTGAATAAAGTAAATATCTTATGCTTGTTATGACTAAATGTTTTTGGGAGTATTACAAGAAAATTCAGAGATGGTAGAGTTTTGAATGAACATAATTAAATGATATTTATTGATACTCACTATTATCTTATATTAAATTTTATTATTGACTCTTTTGGATAAGAGCAAGTTTCCCTCAGAAGGCAACATAATCAACCAAATTATGAAGAAGGTGACTCCCAAAGTGACTTCTCAATAAAGTGTGGTAATTGTAGTTTGTTGTGTGATTTACCAGATTATTCCCTATTAATTATAATAATAATTGATATTAATTTGAATAAATTGATATCAATAATTTAAATGAAAAAGATATAAAAAACCTGGAATAGCTGCACTGTATGAAGAGAAAATAAATCTATTATGACACATATATAAGAAATGTATCAGTGCGAATTTTAATTATACAAAATTTTTTTCAGATATAGCTATTCATTGCCAAATTGTCGAAATATTCCAAAGTTCATTTGTCTAAAAGTATAAAATGAAACAAATTTAAAAAATTGAATAATAAGTAATAAAATTAGAATATAAGGATCGAATTAAAAGAGTTGATTATTTGATGTTGTTGATAAGCTACCAGCAACTTAATGACAAATATATACTGCAATAATATTAACATTACTCGAGGAAGTAGCGCCATGGCCAAAATTAACTAAGGGGGTGATCGGAGTATTCGGCCATAGGATAGATCGAAAAGGAGTTTTATTGACTAAATCAAATAGCGGGAAAAACCTAGATTGGGGTGATCTCCTATGAATTATCCAAATTCCGTGTTTTCATAATTTAAATCAGGTAAAATGACTTTGGAGTTATTGCTGTGACTTGATTTAATAACTGATTAGCGAATGAAGAGAAATCGAATGTTTATGCGAGAGATGAATGATGATAAGATTAAGTAAATGTAAGTATCCTTGATAAGAGTATATAACCGTGTCTCGTAATAATATAATCTTATTAATTATTGATTTGATATGAATTAGTATAAAATTTAGTAATTTTGATTTTTTTTCTTTAAATTCATAGTTTATGTGTAATATAAAAATTTAATATAATTATATATTATTTACAATAAACTGGAAATATATTACTAATATTTGCTAGTGTATTTGTATTTATATTTAAGGTTTGAATGCTATTAAAAATTCATTATACATTAAATATTTTAACCAATTTTAAATTATCAAAATTTCATAATTGAACTTTAAATTTAGATATTAGTATCTTGTTAAATTGATGTTATTAATTATCCTCAAAAATTAGAACGTTTTAATTAATGATGATCTCAAACATTTTAACAGATATATTTAAAATTAAAATTAATACCTTGAAAGGTATATTTGAAAAAATTCAATAAAATATCTTATACACATATTTTCAGGAATTTGGCACAAATTCGCAAATTTTTAATGTGAATTTTATTATATTCTATATAAAATATTATATTTCTATAAAATCATTCATAACTAATATCTAGCAAAAAGTTTATGAAAATAGCTATTTAAAATAAATATTCAACATCTCAAAATATTTGGAATCAAATCGTCTATACTGAACCTATATAAAAAAATGATCAAAATATATAATTCAAGTATCGGAAATTGATTAAAGATTTATTACTAGCTGAGTGAAAGCAAGTATCAAAATAAAAATTGATTTACAACTCAAAATATAATATAATCTAAATTTTATTAGAATTCAAGCAATTTGTTTCAAGCTTATTTATTATTCCAAGTAAAAAACTTTATTAATTATCAAAATATTGTTCAATATTATTCGAAAAAGGTAATATACTATATTTTACAAGGAAATATATATATTTATAATTATATTTTATAATAATTTACCAAAAAATGAAATCTTAAATATTGCATATTTGATATTCAAGGATTGTAAATATAATTTGAATCATTACAAATATGGCAAAAATTATGCACTGATTTTATGCATATATTTATAAATCAGATTTAAAGGGTTGTGTATGAGACCGTTTGAGCAATTGATTGTGACTTAGAAGTCTTACTATTTTTACATTACAAGATTAATTCAAAGTTTAAAAAACTATAAATTCAAAATAAATTTTTTTGGAAATTATTTGTAAAATAGTTTATAAAATATAAACCTAAAGTTAATACTAATTTTATACAGAAAATATTGTTCAGTTGCCCAATATCATTGCTATGTGGTTCTATCTATTACTTGTAGGACGTTGTTAATAGGGAAGTGAGTGGTTTGTTCGTGGTTTTTTTGGTAGTCTGGGTTTAGGTGCTTTATTAGAGAATGTTAAGGGTTTAATAGGCTTCACAGAAGACCAAAAGTGATGATGAAAATGCATTCCGACAATGGTTCTTTTATAGACTATTTGTTGTCCGTAAGTAGTATAACGAAGTGTATAAGGTCTTCAGAAAAATGAGACCTTAAAGTGGTGTGGCAGATATTCCGGTGCTATAACTCCATAAAGTATAAATGGTGAGATGAAGTTGGTCGGGCGAGTTACTACCTTGGTAACCAGTTATTTAGTCCAAAATATTGACGATAAATAAGCTTATTAATAGTTAAATCAAAATTTTTGATAGGTATTATCAGAGAAAATATATTGAAATTTTATCAAAATGTTTTGAATCTTAATTTATATACTAAATCATTACTAAGCATAAAATTGCAGAATATTAGTGTTTATAAAATTCTAATTTTATATAATTATAATTAATATTTAGTGATTAAAAGATATTTTATATAAATTGAAATCCAAAATATTATTATAATTTTTTTATATTGAAATATTTGTTTTTATTAATAATTAATAATCAATTAGATATAATTTCAATTTAATCATACCAATTGTAGTATAATCATTATATTCTAAAAATTTATTTTTATTACTAATAAAAATACAAAGAAATTATATAATATAGAAAACTATAATTAAAAATATAAATTTTTAATGTTAGACCAATATTATAAGGCAATTAAAGAATGTCTCACATAATTAATTAGACTCAAAGAATTACAATAGAAATTAGAATGGGGTAAAAATTGGCCAGTGAGATATCCATTTGGCATTAATGAAGCTAGCGATTTGATCGAATTTAGCTTATTGATTACCAAACCATAAGTTAACTAACGTTTATTGAATGAATTAAATATTGGAAAAGAATCAGATTACGTTTTTAAATCATTAATATAAAATAAAATTGCTCTTTTATTAATAATCATTTCTTATATCTAATAGTAATAAAGCCATTTGAATTTTTTAATATTTTTTATTATATATGTCAGGTAAATTCATATCAATTTTACTTGATTAAATAATCACTAAGTATGTTTATTAAGAACTAAATAAGAATGAAATATTCAAACAAGTTTTGGACGCTGTTGGGAAGCCTTTAGTCAAAGATAGTATATATGCTCTTATTGACAAAAATTGGTGGGAGTCTCTAGTTGAAGGTTTTTATGAAGGAAATGAAGATTTTGAATCTTTATTATTAGACCAATCCTTTCTAGTAGATTCTATTAAAGTTAATTATATTACTGACGAATTCGATTTTCAACCTTTAAGATCTGATGTTCAATTTGATGCTTTTATATTATTACCGCTATCCGAATTTCAACAATTAGAAAAATTAATTGATATTAAGACACCTATTTACAGGAAATGTATTTTAGATCCGAAATCTCAAAATCTGAGCATCGATTTGAATCCACCTTGCTTCAAGATTTATTCTGGTTCTACTGCTGAAGATCCTAAATTCATAATAGCATGCGAACGTACTACTTTAACTGATGACCTTTTCCAGAAAATTCTAGAACTTTTCCAAATTGATTCCACAACAGAAACTCCTATTATTGAGTGCTTGATTGATGAGACAACTACAAATTTTGATCACCCAGTGGAAAAGATGACCATAGATGAAGCGGGCTATCTGAACGCCAAAGGCTTCATAGTCAAAGATACTAGTAGCGATACTAATATCGCTAGTTGGGGTAACGATTTTACTAATTTTTCTAATTTGGAAATTGATAAGGATAACGACGAAACTGATCTTCTCGAGGATTTCAATAATAATCTTTTTGAATCTGATAACATTGGTTTTCAACCATCTCCAGAAGTTAGCCCAAGCCCAGATATAAACTTGAGTTCTAGCGTTGTCCCATTCTATCAATCCAATGGTGATGGCAAAAGAGGCGTTGTTGGTTTATCCAATCTTGGTAACACATGCTTTATGAACTCTGCTTTACAATGTCTTAGCAATACACAAATTCTTACGGAATACTTTTTACAAAATGCATACGTATTAGAAATCAATAAAAATAACCCCTTAGGAATGGGAGGTCTAGTTGCTGAAGCTTATGGTAAACTAATTCACGAAATTTGGACTCAGGGAAAGTCTGTTATCTCTCCAGCTAGATTCAAAGCTATCATTGGTAAATTTGCACCTCAATTTCTAGGATATAGACAACACGATAGTCAGGAGTTTTTGGCTTTTCTTTTTGACGGCCTACATGAAGACTTGAATCGTATCAAAGATAAGCCATATATAGATCTTCCCAATTCTGATGGTAGACCAGATGCTATTGTAGCTGAGGAGAGATGGACTCTGCATAAGAGGAGAAACGATAGCATTATTGTAGACTTATTCCAAGGAATGTACAAATCTACTTTATTATGCCCCACTTGTGACCATATTTCTGTGACTTTCGATCCATTCATGTACTTGACACTTCCATTGCCCATTGTTCAAAAATCCGATCTTCACCTCATCTTTGTTCCTCATATTAAATCAACCACAGGATACAAATCCAATATCAAAATTGACTTGTCACTACCATCATCCTCAAGTATTTATGAGTTGAAAAACATTCTTGCCACTATTCTCAAAATCGACTATCGTCAACTTTATGTATGTGATGTTTTCCAATCCAAAGTCCATGAAACTCTTTCTGACCACAATGTGGTTTCAACTATTGGTACTAATGATGAAATTTATGTATACGAAAAGGCACCATTGGTTACTCACTCTAAAATCATTTCATTCTACTTGGTCAATGCTTTTGCAAAGAAACCTAACAATTCTCTGAGCTATTTTGGTGTTCCTTCATTAATTTCTATGGACTTAAACGACTCATCTTCAGTGAGTGCAATTTATGAAAATGTTTTGGAATCCATTCAACGTTACACCAATTACGATATTCAGCAAATTAAAAACTTGTTTGAAGAATCCATTGCCCAGCCTGAAGATAGTGATGATACAATTTCCACTCCACCAGTTGAAGATTCTAATTCTACCAATGAAGCTATTTCATCAGAATCTAATAATATTACAACCCAATCAGAAGATAAATCTTCAGAATCTAATTCAATTCCAGCTCCTAAACTTCCATTCCAGCTTAAACAGCAGATTGAAAGTCAATTTTCAAGGTATCAATTAAAAAACCAATTTAATTTCGAAAAATTAGAAGACATAGGTTCTCAACTAGGTGAGCCATCAATTCCAAATGGCTCCCCCTCTGCAGTTCCTTTGTTTAAAAATGAAAGTAATATTCTCGCTCTTTGGGATCCTCTTGCTATGAGGCAAATATTTGGCCATAAATCCAGTTTTGACCAATCCTCACCCAAACAAGAACCCAGATTTCCACTTCCTGGAAAGCAAGGAATTGAACAATGGAATCACTATGATTATTTGAGGCCCGAGCACTTTGAAGGAGTTCAACTCCCTAAGAATGTTGATCTGGTTATCCCTAGACACTTACAAAGGAAACTTTCAGTTACCTTTACATCACCCTCAGACGATAATACAGAAATTGAGAGTTTGCCACCAGTTTCTGGCAGCAATGGCGAAACATCACCTCAAATAGGCACTGAGCAGAATACAGACAGTCCATTAATCAATCCAGGTAATCCAGCAATCAATTCCAGCCATAGTCAGCCAAGGAAAAGAACAAAACACATTTCTTTGGAGGACTGTATTGACGAATTCCTTAAAGAAGAGGAACTTGGACAGCATGATTTATGGTATTGTCCCAAGTGCAAGGAACATCAACAAGCCACTAAAAAATTCGATCTTTGGAGTCTTCCAGGTATTCTAGTTGTGCATTTGAAGAGATTCTCACAAGCAGGATACTTACGAGATAAAATTGATGCTTTGATCGATTTCCCCATTACCGATTTGGATCTTACTGATTATGTCCAATCCTTCCAATTGAACCCCGATCAACCACGATTGATCTACGATCTTTACGCAGTATCCAACCATTTTGGAGGCTTGGGAGGTGGTCACTACACCGCTTACGCAAAGAACTTTGAGCAGGATCAGTGGTACTGCTTCGACGACTCACGCGTCACTCCCGTCGAACCCGAAGAAGTCAAAACTTCTGCTGCCTACTTGCTCTTCTACCAACTCCGCAACTTTAATCCTCCAGCTTTTCCCACGCTTAAAAGCTTAGATG
The DNA here is from genome assembly GCA_000697335.1 of Conidiobolus incongruus B7586. Taxonomy (NCBI): domain Eukaryota; kingdom Fungi; phylum Entomophthoromycota; class Entomophthoromycetes; order Entomophthorales; family Conidiobolaceae; genus Conidiobolus; species Conidiobolus incongruus. Next base: position 3,685 of record JNEM01011523.1, on the reverse strand, counting down.
GCTCGTCCCCCATTGTTGACACTACCGTCACGCTAAATCCCAGCTTATCAACTACCATGAGTATTTCTAGAGATAATTCTAGTCCATTGCCCCAAGCCAATTCTGACAGAATGTCAGTTTCGGATAATTCCCCAATGGATTCCAATCTGGAACCTTTATAATTTGCTTAGAATATTTATCATTTTTCGATATTAAAATTTGTTCATCTAATTATATTTCACTCCTGTTAACTGTTTTATACTAATGGTTTTGGATTATAAACTTTTTTTATCATTTTTCTTTCTCGTATGTTTAACAACTGGATTAATTTTAATCTCTGATTTGTTCTCAATTTAATCACTCACCTTTCAAAAATAAATAAAATTATATTTCAATTATTTCAACAAATTTTTATTTAATTGAAAATTATAGTTTTTTATTATTAAATAATGATATAATATGTATACTGAACTTAATTGGAATTATTTTCATATAACAAAAAACATAACATATTTTTCTAGTATTGACAAATATCTAAATATCGAATATAAAATAGCAAGATTGATTAATAAAGTATATTTAATTGGTATACTGTCATTTATGGAAATCATTTTATCCAATCATTATATTTATAAAGATGATTTTTTACAGAGATAATTGTTAATCAATATATTCAAAAAAATTCATATCAAACAATTTAAAAACAGAATGAGAGAGATCAAGGTAAAAAAGATAACCTTCATTACCAAATGGTATCGTATCTGTGTTGTATACAGAAAATCACTGGTCCAAAACCGTCTGTGGGCAACTTATTTTTTCATATCTAAGATTCATCAGAAATATTTATTATTTTTATAGAATTATAGCCAAAATTTAAAATGATCTTTGGATAAATTAAAGTGGTTCATCAAAGATTACAAACTTTATATAGTGACTGAAATTTTAAAAGTGTAGTTGAAAATAATATCTAATATTATAGTCCAATAATAGCAATAAAGCTTAAAATAATTTTAAAAACATTTAAAAATAAATTTGATTGAGAAGAATTTTATCAAAATTTAATCATCATCAGAACCAAACAATTCCCTATCGCTATACTCTTCTTCATCCACAAATTGCTGTTGTTGCTGGTTCTCTGCTTCCTCTTCGTCACCATCAGAATCAAGAATACGATTATTTCTCGTAGATGATGATTTAACTGGTTTGGATTCGGATTTAGGAGCTTCTCTTGATGAAGGTTTGGGTTTTGAAGAGGGTTTAGTTTTGGGTTTGAAGGGATTTTCATCGCGTTTGAGAGCACTATTTCTCACTGATTCAATGTAATTTTGATCGGATGGTTCAAAAGAGTCTATCCATTCGGCATAAACGTCAACCTCGTTACTTAATTCTAATTGTTCGTAATTATATATACTATTACACAATTTGATAGTTTATGAATAAATATATTTACCATTGATTGGAGCTTGAAAAGAAGCGTTACACAATTGACAATTGATTAATCCTACTTTCACAGACATATTCCTAATATATTAATCAATAACGATTACAGCTATTTATATAGTATTTAATTACATGGTAATATTAATACATTTTTCATGATTACAAACTGCACAATCGAAAGTTTTTTGTAGAGTTGGAGCTCTTCTAACAACTGGTTTTTTAGCACTTTTACGCTTTCCCATTTTTAGTTATAGTTTATTTTTAAGCTATTATTATTAGTATTGGAATATATATGATTATTTGGTTTTAGTTAAATAATATTGATTGAAATGAATGTTAAGATTCCAATTTATAATGTAAATAGAGCATTTTTTAAATTCAATTTATGGGATGAATTTTTCATTATTTCTAATTCATCTATTATATAATTGATAAATAATTAAGCAATAATTGGTTAAATATTTCATTATATTAGCTTTGTGTTAATAATTATATATTATTAAAATATAATAAGTTTGTAAATATATTTCAATATATAACAATTGTTTGGAAAAAGATTGAAGATTAATGTTTTTATTTCAAAAATACAAAATAATATAAAAATTATAATAATATAATAATTTATTGATCTATTGATAATAAAATTAAGCTCTCTTAATAAATTTGCCCTGTAAAAATATTCTATGCATATGTAAATCTTGCTTTCTATTAATTGTCTCTTTATAAATGGGATCGATGCAGATAGGATCAAACCCATTACTACTGAATAAATCAAACAATTCAGCTTGGTCGAAATAGTAAGCCATGGTGCCGTCTTGACGTACGTATAAACATTCTTGTAATTTACTACCTGGTTTGAAGCGGAGTTGAGCTGCATCATATTTAGCGTAATCTCTAAATATTATTATACCACCTGGTTTCATGACCTAATTAATAATATGATTAACACATAAATAAAAAGTTTTTTATATTATAAAATGATTACTTTGGCAATATTTTGAACGGTTTGAGCCATCTTTTCGGGAGGGATAGCAGAAAATACAAAAATAGCACTCGCAATATCAACAGAGTTTGGTTCTATAAATTGTAATAAATCATCTTGCGTTAAGTCACATACGAAAGGATGGCATCTTTCTGGTGAATAATCTTCATGTTGCTAATTAGAATAAATAAATTTGAATCAATGATATATATTAGATAATGTTTACTTTGACAAATTCGATAGCCCTCTTGGAAAAATCGCAAGCGTGCATGAAAATATTGGGATGATCCCTCAATACTGGGTAAATAAAGTTACCAACACCACATCCCATTTCAAAAGCGATCTAAATCTTTATATCAACAATATATTTTGTAATTGAATAAATATAAATTACAGTTTTTTGATTAGTATCCTTAATACTATTTGTAAAATCGTCGAACTCTTTATCTATCCAATGCCTATCCTTAAAAAAATTGGTAGTATTTCTTTGATAGAATTTATCCCTAATAAAAATTAATAATAATTAAATAAATTAATTTTATAAATTACCAATTTTTAGCAGCTTCATTCTTATATTTATTAATCCAAAATTCAGGTACCTTGGGTGTATCTTTGGCTAAAATTTCTTGATATTCTTGTATTTTTCCTGAATCCATTATTGATCTATTTTTATTAAATAGTGAATATTCAACCAAATGAAATAATTTTTTTTATGAGGAAAGGATTTATTCGACAATTTATGGGATCGACTTAATAAATCCGTCACTTCGTCTGATAGACAAGTGTGATATATTACTAATTTAAATTTGCTAATTAATTATTTGCTTAGAGAATGTGGAATTCATTATCTTGTGTTATGTTTTTCGTGTAATTACGTAACGATATCTATCGGATTTTGAGTAATTTCTTGTCTAAAACATTTTCTTGCGTCTTCTTCTGATGGGGGTGTTATTGGTGTTTCTGTGAAGATGGTTTGCAGATAAAGAGAATGAATGTAGAATATTGCTTGATTAAAGTGTAATGAATTAATTGGGGGTAATGCTGGTTTTCTTAAGTCTTTTCGAAGTAGAGATGGTACTCTTCTGACCAGTTTGTTACCGTGGATGGTTGCTATAGTATCCCAGAATTTTTGTATTTTTTCACAGTCGATGTATCGGTGTATAGGACTGTCAGTTTCTCCGCATTTCCATGGGCACCATCTGGCTTGATCTTCGACTTTACGGAGTTTGTTATTAAAGAAGGAGCCCGACATCAGTCTCCATGTTATTGATCTATACTTAGCTG
>JNEM01011514.1:0-14501 GCA_000697335.1 Conidiobolus incongruus B7586 | reverse complement strand
CTTATCCTAATTAAAATCTAAGTTTTGATATATTAACCAATAGTAAATTAAATATATTTAAATATAATTAATAATTATTAAATAATATACTTTAATTATATATCCTATTGAAAGTTAATTTATTTAAGAATTATTTAAGTTTTAAGTAAATATATAAGTGATTTTTATTTTAAAGCTTATTTTTACAAGTTAGTATATATATATATATATAATTTAAAAATATTACTTCTATAGTATATTTTATATAAAATTAATTTTTCAAAACTAGCAATATTTTTGAATAATCAGGAATTAATAAATTTGCTATTTTTCTTTTTTAACTTCTAAGTAAAATGCTGAGATATTGGATTTTGAATTCAAAGCTATGTCCATAGTAGTTTAGATAAAAGAGAAATCTGGGGAACTCCAGATAAGTGTTAGGGAGATAGGGGGTTTATTAGTTTAAGTTAAATAGCTGGGAGCACCCAGATCAAACTCTTCCTAGTGAGGATAGCTCTAATTCCGGGTTTTATATAGTATGTGTTGGGTAAGGTGATTGATGAGATTATCCGGTGACTTGCATTATCGGCCAACTAAAAGAGAGAGCAAGAGCAGATGGTATGTGAAGGGGAAACGGTTTTAACATCAGGTTGATGAAAGAATACTTTGGTAAAAGGGAGCCAACTGGCTCGTGAGAATATTTAAAGAAATTATGAATTTAATGTTATTAGAGCCATTTAGCAATATCAAAGATGAACTAAGCTATCATTTACTATATTTTAAGCAATATCATTATTATCCTTATAATAATCAAATCTATATAATTTATATTAGTATAACTTTACTTAAATACCACCATATAATTTTATACTTTAAAAGACAAATTAAGAGTAACAGCCAATATGTTATATAATTTTTATATGAAATATAAAAATTGATAAAATTCCTATACTAGACAAATAAATATTTTGGAAATATAAATAATAGCTGGTATAAAATGTTTTTATTCACATTTTTCATGGCCAAAAATACAATACACCAATATCAATTATCAATGAAAAACAATGGAAAAAAATTTAATATGGCCATAATATATACTTTTATTATTGATATATAAATTATTTTATTTATTACATTTCAAAATTGGGGTTCATAAATGTTGGTATAAATATGTATTAGTGAACCAGCTTGGCAAATATTTCAAATCGTAAAATGGATTGTTTTAACAGTATTTTATCAATTTTATTATTCCCAATTAAAAGGTTAAAAAAATTAGGTTGTAAAAAATGCTTTGAATTTTAAATTTCAAGATTAGACTATTATTATTAAATTTTAACAAAGAATGGTTGAAAATAAAAAATTCAAGCGTTAATCTTTTATATAATTCATTATTTCTAAATATATATATATATCATTGATAACAATATTCTGAATTAATCTTTGTATAAGCTTCAATTTCCTAAGGCAATATATACCAAATAAATTATATTTTATATATTAAGATATATATATGTATATATTAAATTGATATGCAGAAAAATTAAAATCATCAAAATATATAATATGATTTTTTTTTCACTAATTTAAAACTTGGATTCAAAATATAATAATATGAAATTTCTACATGATTTAATAGTAAATTATAAACTTAAGCTGTTAAATATATTAATATCAATAAGCTCATCTTAATGATATTTTATGTATTTAACACAGTATTATCTTATAAATTATCAAAATATTCAAAATATTCAAAATCCAACATCAATTTTGATTAGCATGGCGATAAGGATATGAATATAAGTATTCGCATACTGAAAAGCTAAAGGTAATGACAATTTCATGTGATCCACTATATCCAAGATTAAGTATAAAATATAAAATGTAATCTTTCACATAATATTTCTATATCCATATTGCTTTAGTGTACAAAATAGTATTATACATACAACAACTCGAACAAAACAATGGGCAAACTACAGCAAATATTGGATAGTTGAATAATTAACAGGGTCAGTTTTAGAACAATTCTCCAAAATCCATAACAGTTTCAATGAACGAATTACATATGTATTCCAACTTTCCATGAATATATGAACTTATCTCTTCATCTCTTTACTAAATTTCATATTGTGACTTTCCCATAGAGTATTAGATTAGCAAATATTCTAACATATCTATTAAAAACAATAGTTGCTTGGTTGATACATATTTCCTCTAAATGGACTTATTCAAATATTAAAAAATTTATACAATAACAATATTAAATTTTTTTGAAATATAAGTAGTAATTGACATAAAGCTCAAAATATCAAAAATATTAATATAGTTGAATTTGTTTAAATGAATAGATGAATTTAATTAAGAATATATTCATATTCATATAATAGTATCATCTCAAGATGATATAATTTTTTTAAAAAAGATGAAGAAACATTTAAACCTGAATAGTATAGTAGATATATTATGTTGACATTGAAATGATTTATCAAAATTTGATAAATTAATTAGAATTTTTAAAAGTATAAACTAATCTTGAAAAATCGAGATGTTTTGATAGTGAATATAAAATAGATTATATATTATCGATCAATATCAAGAAATACCATGAATTTTAAAATGCTTTATCAACAATGATATTTTGAATTGATTTTTACTTGGTATAATACTCTTACAAGAAACTATTTAATCATAGTATATTTCATTAATTTACAAATACGTTATTAAACAGCTTATATAGTATAGCCCAATATTAAAAATTTTATACATTATTTTAAATAGAGCTAAGTTTTATATTCTATAAAGCTCTATCATAATAAATTTTGAGTTAATTAGAATATATAATTTACTGTATAAATTCGAACAGTATGATCAATCTATATATTTAAATTACACAATTTGATATCCCACATTTTAAATTTATAAAATCAATTTAATAACTTGCCACAAATCTCTCATTTGATTGAATATTAACTGATTAATAAAAATATATCAACAATGGATTCAGAAAAAATAAAAGAATATCAAGAAATTTTAGCTAAAGATACTTCCAAAGTACCCGAATTTTGGATTAATAAATACAAGAATGAAGCTGCTAAAAATTGGTAACTTGTGATAATTAATTAATTTAATCTTTATTAATTTTTATCAGGGATAAATTTTATCAAAGAAATACTACCAACTTTTTTAAAGATAGACATTGGATAGATAAAGAATTTGATGATTTTACAAATAGCATTAAGAATAATAATGAAAAAACTGTAATTTATATGATTGATTTATAGAATATATTTTTGATATATAGATTTAGATCGCTTTTGAAATGGGATGTGGCGTTGGTAACTTTATTTATCCAGTGTTGAGGGAGCATCCCAATATTTTTATGCACGCTTGCGATTTTTCCAAGAGGGCTATCGAATTTGTTAAAGTAAATATAATTTATTATATTTATATATTATTGATTCATATTAATTTATTTTTATTAGCAACATGAAGACTATTCACCAGAAAGATGTCACCCTTTTGTCTGCGACTTAACGCAAGATGATTTATTACAATTTATAGAACCAAATTCTGTTGATATTGCAAGTGCTATTTTCGTATTTTCTGCTATCCCTCCCGAAAAGATGGCTCAAACCGTTCAAAATATTGCTAAAGTAATCATTTTATAATATAAAAAAACTTCATTTATGTGTTAATTATATTTCAACTAGGTAATGAAACCAGGTGGTATAATAATATTTAGAGATTATGCTAAATACGATGCAGCTCAGCTCCGCTTCAAACCTGGAAGTAAATTACAAGATTGCTTATACGTACGCCAAGATGGTACCATGGCTTATTATTTTGATCAAGCTGAATTATTCGATTTATTTAGTAGTAACGGATTTGATCCCATCTGTATCGATCCTATTTATAAAGAAACCATTAATAGAAAACAAGATTTACATATGCATAGAATATTTTTACAGGGTAAATTTGTTAAGAGACCTTAATTTTATTATTAATAAATTATTGCCTTCCTATATTTTTCATATAATTTAGTATGCTCAAACTACAGCATCTGTTTTCAAATTTATTCATTATCTCTATTCCTTAATTTATTATATTTTCATATTTTCAACATAACTACCATCATAAAAATATTATGATGAAATATTTTATCTTATTTAAATATTTGTTAATTAATTATAATTTTATTAAATTAATCAACTTAAAGAGTTCAGTCCCATAATTTTATCCATTAAATATAATTCTAATAATAATATAAGTTTGAATTTTAGAAATCACTTAAAACAATATTATTTAACTAAATCAAATAATCACATATCTTACAATAAAAATAATAATACCTTAAAACCATATATTAACTAATAATGGGAAAACGTAAAAGTGCCAAAAAACCAGTTGTTAGAAGAGCTCCAACTTTACAAAAAACATTCGATTGTGCAGTTTGTAACCATGAAAAATGTATCAATATTACCATGTACTTAATTATAATATAAATAATTTTAAAACATTAATTAATAAATTAGGAATATGTCTATGAAAGTAGGATTAATCAATTGTCAATTGTGTAACGCTTCTTTTCAAGCTCCTATCAATGGTAATTATTCTGATTCATAAACTATCAAATAATGTAATATCATTATAATTTAAAAAATTAGAATTAAGTAATGAAGTTGACGTTTACGCCGAATGGATAGATTCTTTTGAACCATCTGATCAAAAATACATTGAATCAGTGAGGAATAGTGCTCTCAAACGCGATGAAAATCCCTTCAAACCCAAAACTAAACCCTCTTCAAAGCCCAAGCCTTCATCAAGGGAAGCTCCTAAATCCGAATCCAAACCAGTTAAATCATCATCTACGAGAAACAACCGTATACTTGATTCTGATGGTGACCAAGAGGTAGCAGAGAACCAGCAACAACAACGATTTGTAGATGAAGAAGAGTATAGCGATAGGGAATTGTTTGGTTCGGATGAAGATTAAATGTGGATAAAACTTTTTCAACCAAATCGTATTTTCAATTTAAGTTCAAATATTTCCAAAATTACTTTAAGCTTTACTAATATTATTGAACTATTATATGGCACATAATTTTCATCAACATTTGGAAAATTTCAGTCACCATTCAGAATTTTAAAGTGTGTGGATGAATGAGAATAATTGAAAGCTCTAATTGGAATTTCCCTATTGATATAAAAATTAAAAAATATTTCTAAAAAAATGTTGAGAAAACGAAAAGTTGCCCACGGGCGGGTTTGAACCACCGATCTTCTGTTTACAAGACAGACGCCTTACCACTTGGCCACGAAGGCTACCATTTACTCATTTGTATCTCCTTTTATTTTCGAAGATTGATTCAATAGCTGTTACAATTTATTTCTATTGTTAGTGCCAAGGGATATGATAATGAAAATGAACTCTATTCCCATTCCCCGAATAGTGTTTACATTGATTTTAATAAATCTTCACCCTTTTATAATGATTTCAAAAATTAGAAATTTTCAAATGTTATTATCTCACAATATATTCATAATAACACAAGGTTCAACTACTAAAATATTTGTTTCAATTATTTTTATCAATTCATATTTAATTATATAATTTTCAAAATTCGAAAATTGGTAAATGTTTTGTTAACAGAACATAGTTTGCAATTAAGTTCAACATGCATAATTTATAATTATATAATAACTATAAACTATACTTTTGATTGAACAAATAATATTTCTGAAAAATTTGCATTTAAATATATAAAATATATTTTGTAAAAATTCGCTCAATTTGAAAATAAATTTGAATGTTAAGATTAATCATTGTGTTAAATACATAAAAATGAATAATCTTAATAAACATATTTATTTTAAAAAATCAACACCATTAGTAAAAAACAATTAATTGGAGCGAAACATGACTAAATGAACAAATTTTAATATTGTAAATGGATAAATACACTAGGCAACTTATAGAGGTTCCAGGTTGGGATCCATTGGAGAATTATCAGAAACTGACATTCTGTCAGAATTGGCTTGGGGCAATGGACTAGAATTGTCTCTAGAAATACTCATGGCAGTTGACAAGCTGGGATTTAGCGTGACGGTAGTGCCAACAATGGGGGACGAGCCATCTAAGCTCTTGAGCGTGGGAAAGGCTGGAGGATTAAAGTTGCGGAGTTGGTAGAAGAGCAAGTAGGCGGCAGAAGTTTTGACCTCTTCGGGTTCGACAGGAGTGACACGTGAGTCGTCGAAGCAGTACCACTGATCCTGCTCAAAGTTCTTTGCGTAAGCGGTGTAATGACCACCTCCCAAGCCTCCAAAGTGGTTGGACACTGCGTAAAGATCGTAGATTAATCGTGGTTGATCGGGGTTCAATTGGAAGGATTGGACATAATCAGTAAGGTCAAGATCGGTAATGGGGAAATCGATCAAAGCATCAATTTTATCCCTTAAGTATCCTGCTTGTGAGAATCTCTTCAAGTGTACAACGAGAATACCTGGAAGGCTCCAAAGATCGAACTTTTTAGTGGCTTGTTGATGTTCTTTACACTTAGGACAATACCATAAATCATGTTGTCCAAGTTCTTCTTCTTTAAGAAATTCCTCAATACAATCCTCCAAAGAAATGTGTTTTGTTCTTTTCCTTGGTTGACTATGGTTGGAGTTAATTGCTGGATTACCTGGATTGATTAATGGACTGTCTGGATTCTGTTCAGTGTCCATTTGAGGTGATGTTTCGCCATTGCTGCCAGAAGCTGGTGGCAAACTCTCAACTTCTGTATTATCATCTGAGGGTGATGTAAAGGTAACTGAAAGTCCTCTTTGCAAGTGTCGAGGGATGATCAAATCAACATTCTTGGGAAGTTGAACTCCTTCAAAGTGCTCTGGCTTCAAGTAATCATAGTGGTTCCATTGTTCAATTCCTTGATCTCCAGGAAGAGGTAATTTGGGCCCTTGTTTGCGTGGAGATTGATCAAAACTGGGTTTATGACCAAAAAGTTGTCTCATAGCAAGAGGATCCCAAAGAGCGAGTATATTAGTTTCATTTTTAAACAAAGGAACTGCACTGGGGGAGCCATTTGGAATTGATGGTTCACCAAGTTGAGAACCAATATCTTCTAATTTGTCAAAATTAAATTGGTTCTTTAACTGATACCTTAAAAATTGACTTTCAGTCTGCTGCTTAAGCTGGAATGGAAGTTTAGGAGCTGGAATTGAATTAGATTCTGAAGATTTATCTTCTGATTGAATTGTGATATTATTAGATTCAGACGAAACAGCTTGATTGGTAGAATTAGAGTCTTCAGTTAGTGGAGTTGAAATTGTATCATCACTATCTTCAGGCTGAACAATGGATTCTTCAATCAACTCTTTAATTTGCTGAATATCATAACTGGTGTAACGTTGAATAGATTCCAAAACATTTTCATAAATTGCCCTCAATGAAGACGCCTCATTCAAATCCATAGAGATTAACGAAGGAACACCGAAATAGCTCAGAGTATTGCTAGGTTTCTTAGCAAAGGCGTTAATCAAGTAAAAAGAAATGATTTTAGAGTGAGTAACCAATGGTGCCTTTTCGTATACATAAATTTCATCATTAGTACCAATGGCTGAAACAACGTTGTGGTCAGAAAGAGTTTCATGAACTTTGGATTGGAAAACATCACATATGTAAAGTTGACGATAGTCAATTTTGAGAATATTAGCAAGTATATTTTTAAGTTCGTAAATACTACAGGTTGATGGTAATGACAAGTCGATTTTAATATTGGATTTGTACCCTGTGGTTGATTTGATATGAGGAACAAAGATAAGGTGAAGATCGGATTTTTGAACAATGGGTAATGGAAGCGTCAAATACATGAATGGATCGAAAGTCACAGAAATATGATCACAAGTGGGGCATAATAAAGTAGATTTGTACATTCCTTGAAATAGATCGACAATAATGCTATCATTTCTCCTCTTATGCAGAGTCCACCTCTCTTCAGCTACAATAGCATCAGGTCTACCATCAGAATTGGGAAGATCTATATATGGCTTATCTTTGATACGATTCAAGTCTTCGTGTAGGCCATCGAAAAGAAAAGCCAAAAACTCCTGACTATCATGTTGTCTATATCCTAAAAATTGAGGTGCAAATTTACCAATGATAGCTTTAAATCTAGCTGGAGAGATAACAGACTTTCCCTGAGTCCAAATTTCGTGAATTTGTTTACCATAAGCTTCAGCAACTAGACCTCCCATCCCCAATGGGTTATTTTTATTGATTTCTAATACATATGCATTTTGTAAAAAGTACTCTGTGAGAATTTGTGTATTGCTAAGACATTGTAAAGCGGAGTTCATAAAGCATGTGTTACCAAGATTGGATAAACCAACAACACCTCTTTTGCCATCACCATTGGATTGATAGAATGGGACAACACTAGAACTCAAGTATAAATCTGGGCTTGGGCTAATTTCTGGAGATGGTTGGAAACCAATGTTATCAGATTCAAAAAGATTATTGTTGAAATTCTCGAGAAGATCGGTTTCGTCGTTATCCTTAACAATTTCCAAATTAGAAAAATTAGTGAAATCGTTGCCCCAGCCAGTTATTTTAGTATTGTTACTAGTATCTTTGACTATGAAGCCTTTAGCATTCAGATATCCGGCTTCATCTATGGTTTCCTTTTCCACTGGGCGATCAAAATTCGTAGTTGACTCATCCATCATGCACTCAATAATAGGAGTTTCTGTTGTGGAGTCAATTTGGAAAAGTTCTAGAATTTTCTGGAAAAGCTCTACTGTTAAAGTAGTACGTTCGCATGCTAATATGAATTTAGGATCTCCAACAGTAGAATCATAATAAATCTTGAAGTGAGGTGGATTCAAATCGATACTCAGATTTTGAGATTTCGGATCTAGAATACACTTCCTGTAAATAGGTGTCTTAATATTGATTATTTTTTCTAATTGTTGAAATTCAGAAAGAGGTAATAATATAAAAACATCAAATTGAACATCAGGTCTTAAAAGTTGAAAATTGAATTCGTCAGTAACATAATTGACTTGAGTAGAATCTACCAGAAAGGTTTGGTCTAATAATAAAGATTCAAAATTTTCATTTCCTTCATTAAAATCTTCGACTAAAGACTCCCACCAATTTTTGTCAACAAGAGCATATATACTATCTTTGACTAAAGGCTTCCCAACAGCGTCCAAAACTTGTTTGAATATTTCATACTTATTTAATTCTTAATAAATATACTTAATTTTAAATTAATCAAGTAAAGTTGATTTGAATTTACCTGACATATATAATAAAAAATATTAAAAAATTCAAACGACTATATTACTAATAGAAATAAGAAAAGATTATTAATAAAAGAGTAATTTTATTTTATGATTAAAAATTATACAAAACGTAATCTAATTGATTTCCAATACTTAATGCATTTAATAAATGTTAATAAACTTATGGTTTAGTAATCAATTTAATCAAATCGCTTATCCTGGTATAACCACCTGTTTTTTAACTCGCTAATTATTACCCCTTTCAAAAATTAATGTTAATTATATGAACCTAATTAATTATGTGATACATTATTTAATTGTCTTATAATATTTGTCTAATATTAATAATTTTCAATATTATATTATCATTTTATAATTGTTTTATTATTAAAATAAAACTTTGTCAATATATTGATGTTATTAGAATCAGTAGAATTGAAACTAATTAATATAAAATAACTCTTAATCAATCAATATTATTTAAAATCAAAATTTTTATAAACATTCATGTTCTGCAATTTTATTCTTAATATTTAGTAATAACAATATAAAATATTAATAAAATTTCAATATATTATCTCCGATAATATCTATTAAAAATTTTGATTTAATTATTGATAAAATCTTATCTATAATCGACATTTTGGACTAATTAACAAAAAGATATTGAGCAACTGAACAATATGCTCAATATAAAATTAGTATTAACTTTAGGTTTATATTTTAATAACTATTTTACTAAAAATTTCCAAAAATTTTTATTTTGCATTTATAGTTTCTTAAATGTTGAACTAATCTTGAAGTATTAAAATAGTAATACTTCTAAGTCATAACCAATAGCTCAAACGGTCTCATACACAACCCTTTAAAACTGATTGATAAATAAAAATATAAGCATAAAATTAGTGCATAATTTTTGCCATATTTGTATTCATTCAAATTATATTTACAATCCTTGAATATCAAATATGCAATATTAAATATTTCTTTTTTGATAAATTATTATAAAGTATAATTATAAAAATATATATCTCATTGTAAAATATAGTATATTATTTTTGAATAGCATTGTCCAATATTTTGATAATCAACAAAGTTCTTTACTTGGAATAATAAATAAGTTTGAAACAAATTCCTTGAAATCTAATAAAATTTAGTTTATAATTATATTTTCAGTTGTAAATCAATTTTTATTTTAATACTTGCTTTCACTGAACTAATATTAAATCTTTAATCAATTTCTGAAACTTGAATTATATATTTTGAGCATTTTATTGTATAGGTTCAGTATAGAAGATTTGAATCCAAATATTTTGAGACCTTGAATGTTTATTTTAAATAGTTGTTTTTATAAACTTTTGCTAGATATTAGTTATGAATAATTTTATAGAAATATAATATTTTATATAGAATATAATAAAATTCATATTAAAAATTTGCGAATTTGTGCCAAATTCCTGAAAATATGTGTTTAACAAATTTTATTTGATTTTTTAAAATATACTTTTCAAGTGATTAATTTTAATTTTAATACTAAATAAATCTGCTAATATATTTGAGATTATTGTCAATTACAAGTCTAATTATTGAAGATGATAATTAATAACATCAATTTACCAAGTTACTAATATCTAAATTAAAAGTTCAAATATGAAATATAAATGATTTAATTCTGTATAAAATATTTAATGTATAAAGAATTTATAATAACATTCAAACTTTGAATGTAAATACAATTACACTAGCATATATTAGTAATATTTGCTATATCTAGTTCATTGAATATAATATATAATTATATTAAATTTTTACATTTAAACTATAAAGAAAAAATAATCCAAATTACTTTAAATTTTATACTAAAACATTAAATGAATAATTAATAAGATTAGTGTTGTGAGACAGGAGCCTATACTTCTCTCAAGTATCCTTACATTAACTCAATTGAATGATTATTCATCTCTCTCATACAAATTCAATTACTCTTCATTCGCTGATTGGCTATTCATTCTAGTCACCGCAGTAACTCTAAAATCATTTTACCTCATCTAAATTAAGAAAACACGGAACTTGGATGATTCACAGGAAGATTACCCCAACCAAGGTTTTCCCCGCAATTTATTTTAGTCAATAACACTCTTTTTCGATCCATCTTATAACTGAATACTCAGATCACCCCCTTTACTAATTTTGGTCACGGCATTGCTTCCACAATTAATTTTAATAATATTATAAAAGATATTTGTCATCAAATTGCTTATAAATAATCAACAATATCTAATAAGAAACCCTTTTGACTCCATATTTATAATTTAAAATGCTATTTTTATTACTTATAATTCAATTTTTTTTTCAAATTTGTGACATTTAAGTACTTTGGGACAGACAAACTTTCAAATATTTAGATGATTTGACAATGAATGATTATATTTCAAGATTGCATAAAAAATTAAAAATGATATATTCATTATATATTGTCGCGGATCGGGAGGTCCGCTCGCATTTCTACTTTAACCGTTCGTCAAGATTCCGGATGTGATCCACTTACAAATATCAGGAGCAATCCTTGCACAATGGAAAATTCCAGACTATAACAGAAGTTAGAGCTTCAACACATTGGCCAAGGATCAACCATACTATAAAATAGTCACTGGACAGACATTTGCTAGACGATCGCTTTTATCAGGGCCAAGCCCTACATCTTGATATTTTAATAAAACTCCTCTAAAGTATCTTGTTAGCTGTCTTTGGCCCGTTTCATCGAACTCACGTGACCTTTATCGCAAGACTACTTTCCAGAAGCCTTGCAATATATTATTGTATCATTACTTCCAAAAATCCCAGAATTAACTGAATTAATTATTAATTAATGTAATTCATAAAGTATATTTACTAATCTAACTAATAATAGTGTGATTGAATATTTAATATATATACTTCAATATAGCACTAAGGTCAAAGTCTTTTAAGGATATATTTAGTATCAAAAGGGATTCTATATACATTGGTTTTTTGTATTTTATTACCTTGAAAGGTTCAATTCATTGTATTTAAATATTTATACATATAAAAGAAAATATTAGAGTATTAAATATAAATCTATTCGATTGTTACAGGCTAATTTCCCAGAATTATATATTTTGCAAATATCAACTCCAAATAAAAATTTTATCAAATAAGTAAACGAAATAAAATTAAACCTAATATTAAACTAAAATCAAATTATTTGATATATTCATATATCATTATTATTTCAATTTTTATTATATTACTCAAAAAATATATATTTAATTTTTTAATTAGCATATATAATAGGAAAGCAAAACTTTTATCTTTTAAATAATTATATACTATATATTAATATAGAAATTAAATAATAGCATAATTTTAAAATCAAAATTAAACAAATATATTAGTAAATAATATATAAAAATTAATGTATAATATAAAACTAATAGTCTCTTTTATTATTAATAACTTTTTTCTATATCTTTAGTTAGATTTTAATATTTAAAAAACAATTCTTTTTATTAAAAACTGAAATTAAATATTTTATAAACTAATTTGTTTATAAAAATTTTTTTCCTATAAGCTATTTTTTTAATTATCTAAAATAATTATAATCATATGGGTTATAATCAGGTGAATATATTAGATATAGTAACTCTCTCTATTTTTTTATATAAAAAATCTTTTATAGCTTTAACTTTATATATTTTGCAATTATTATGCAAAATAATTAATATTTTTAATTTATATTGAAAACACCATTTAAAAATTATTTTATTTCAAAAGGTAATATATAATTTATTATTAATTGATTTTTCTTGAGATATTAAATAAAAAAACCATATACCATTATAATCTATTATAATAATTAACATTCACTTATATTTAAAATATTTATTTATTAGAATTTATAAAAATGATTAATTTAACTTAACCTAATATCTTTTTTTATTTTAAATAAAGGATTATAAAAATAATTTAAGATTTATTAATTAAATATATTTATTATATAAACCTTTATTTTGTTTATACTTTAATAAGTTTAGTTTAGCTATAGCTACTTTAATTTTTTTTAGGTTTTTGTTAAATTATAAAGTATCTATTTTATATTTTTATTAATTAATTTAAGTTTAAACTTAAATAAATATAACATGCTTATATAATTAATATTAAATTACTTTCATAGTTTTTTAATAGAAATAAAAAGGTATTTCTTAAAGTATTTTTTACTTTATTAATAAGTAAAAAAGTAATAGTAAAAATTAATCTCTTAAGTTTAAATAAATTTTAAATAATATACTAACCCACAAAAGTGAGTCATAAAATCAAAAATATATATATTTTAATTAATAACTAAAACAATTGTATATATTAGATTACTTGAAACTATAATATATAATTAAGGTATATTATTTAATAATAGATAAATATATTTAGATATATTTAGTAAACTATTAGCAAAAATATTAACCCTTAATATTTAACCAAGGTGAGTTATAAATTTGTGGGTTTTTGAGATAAGGGGATATATTTAACAATATATAACCATATCTTTTTTCTCTCTTTGTTATTATTTTATATAATATTTTACAGATATACTAAATTCTTTTTATTAGTATCATTATGCCTAAATCCCTCTCTAAAAAAATCCACTTGTGCATCAATCAACTTTATAAAGAAGGTAAATCAACTTGTGATATTGCTAGAATTACTAGTGTTAGCTAGTCTATTATAGCTAAGGCTGTTAAGAATAGCAATAAAGAAACATTTAAACCTAAACTTAAGTGTGCTAAAATCATAGATGAACATGATAAGAAGTATATCTGTAGGTTGGTTAGTACAGGTAAGTGTGGTACTGCTATAGAAATACAACAGGAACTGTGAGACTATACAGGAATATTGGTTAGCACTGATACTATTATACATGCTTTATGTTAGCATGGATACCACTTATGCCTCAAGAAAAAACACCCCCAACTAAAGAAATCCCACCACAAGGCTAGGTGGGAGTTTGAATGTTGCCACCAATATTAAACTGAAACTGATTAGAGTAAGGTTATTTAGTCTAATGAAACAAAAATATGCTTTAGTGGATCTGATAGAAAAGCTAGATGCTTCAGAAAAGATGCAAAACTACTTTGTAACCATCATGTTAATTCTACCCAAAAGTATAGTGGTGGGTCAATTATTGTTTAGGGATGTATGTTATCTTCAGGTGTAAGGTATCT
>JNEM01011512.1:0-25679 GCA_000697335.1 Conidiobolus incongruus B7586 | reverse complement strand
AACTGTGATGATGACATGTTCATAGCAAGGAGATTTGGTGAAAAATTACTAGTCCAATTTATTGATTTATATTAGATAATAATAACAAAGTATATTAATACTAATAGAAATGTTCGTGATACAAGTAGAATGTTTGATGTGTTGCATGCATTATAATAGATAACTCTACCATTTTTAGCATTAATGATATCAATTTTATCAATATTATCATTATATAATAATTGATGGCTGAGTTCAATGTATTTAGTAGTTGCACTCGAGGAGAGAAGAGGGAGAATGATAGAAGGTTTAAAGAAGATTATACAGTGATTTGTAATTAAGTGACGTAATAAAACAATTTACAAATATATAGTTGTTTAAGTAAACCTTGAAACCATATCTTCCTTGAAGATTACTCACTTTTGCAACTCTTACTGTAACTTTTTTGTATATTTTCTGCACTTGTTACCAATATGAATTCTTTAAAATACAAAGATATCGAAGCTAAAGTTATCAAGTTTATCAACAGTCGACTTGATACCAAACAAACCTCCTCTTTTTCTGAATTCTTTGGAATTTTAAATAAAGATGTTCCTACTCTTCCCGAATTGAGAGACATATTAGTTGAAGATGTAGGTTATTTTCCCTTCATATTTCTATTTGCTTTGCTAAATATAAGACTTTAAGGCTATTAAGCGTAATGTATACACTCCAGTTAATAAAACTGGTCAAAATTTGAAGGTAAGTATCACAAAACCAATTCTACTTGCATTTAAATACTAACCAAGTTTAATTTAGACTCAAGCTAAACGAACTCTTGGCGATGGCTCTGATTATGCTCAGGTGAGCTATACAACTTCTATTATTCTTTATCAAGTTGTTGATTTAGGTTATTAATTTAGGTACCTTCTCTTGATACCGGAAATACTTCCATCACTTCCTCCTTCGAAGTTGATGTAAGATAAACTTAGTATAGTATTCTACTTACCTATTTATATTAACCAATAAACTAACCTTCTCATTCTCTTATAAATATTCTGGAGGATTTTGAAGGAGTTGGTAAACCAATGACTAACCACTTGAAGCGTGAACGTAAAATTGAACAACGAATCGATTACTTGAAATTTAAAGTCAAAAAATTCAAGGTACTTTCCAGCTGTTAGTTTATCATATAATATATTAACTTAGTACTAGATTGGTGAGAATGACTACAAACGAGTCATGGAATATGAAGTCGGTGAATTCTACTTTGATACTATTGGTGATCTTTTTACTAAGGGTAAGCATTTTTGATAGATATTTTTATCATAGTTTTATTTTTATTTTTATTTTTATTTTTTTCTTATTGTTTAAAGTGTATTTAATACAAAATGACTTTTATACTTTAATGTGGATCAATTTGATATGATAAGTTGATTTATTGTATCACACTTATTAACTAATTTTGATTTGTAGATAAAAACGTGATCCCTAAAAGGAGAAGAATTGCTAAAGCTCATTCTCAAAAGAGGCAAAATATCAAAACTCAACTTGACTTAAGTTAGTATTATATATCATTTGTTTATATGCAAACATTAACTAGTTTGGTGATATTTAGATGGTGTTCATACCAATCGACCTGGTCTCTTGAAACTCCTTCAAAGTATTGAAGATCCCTACCCTGATGAATACGATGAAATTTGTCACTTTACTCCTATTAAAACTAGAGAAGCTTCTCAATTTATTACGTTGAATAGAAGTGGTAAAGGAATAAATAATGCCACCATTGCTTATATACTAATATTCATTTTTAGGTTATCGTATTCGTTTTAAACATGAAATTTATTCTATTGATGGCAAGTATATTGAATGGTTGGTCACAGGAATATTTTCTATTGAGTGTGCTAAGGGATTGAAACAATACCCTGAAGAACTCACTCGTGTTTATTGTACCAAGTTGGATCACAATAATACTCACAAATACTTATCCGTCTTCCCTAAGAATGCCAACTTTAGTGATGATTTTTAAACTTACTTCTTCTACAGCTATCTCATCCTTAACCATTCCACATAGTGGCCTTTTCTATATAAGTTCTACTAATTACATGTATTATTAATGAATAATGACCCTACATATTTCTATTTTATCATATTACCGTTTACCTTATAAGCATATATTAATATACATATATCTCTAATATAATATTTACATTCCTATATATAAATTTCTTTAATATCATATTTAAATAATTCAACCCTCCAGAATTTTTTAATTAGATGATTTTCAAGTTTACAAAATAGTTTAATTCTTCTAGTTATTTCACTTAAGTATAAAATTAATATTATCGATTAATTTATTATATAACTTCCAAATTTTATATATATGTATTACAATTTGTTATTTATTCAATAAAAATTTTGAAAAATAAATATGTTGTATAAATTAAGTAATTAGAATATTTGATAGAATGTTAGAATAGTTCATTCAAAGTAGTTTCTTTTTTGACTCATTATCAATCACTTTATATAAACTATAATTCAATTTTTTTAGTTTATTTGTCAAAATATTGACATTGAATTTCATCGAATAAATGTGTAATATTATATATTTAGACTCTTCATATTATATGTATTTTATACTCTTGTTTCTATATAATACCATAATACATGCTAATATTGTTTGTGAATATTTTTTGAGATATTATTAAATAAAACAATTGTTTAGAATAAGCTCGGGGTTAGTATTTTCAGTAAATTGATAATAATAGAATTAATTTACATAAATTATAAATAACAATTGATTTTTCAGTAATATATCTCAATATTAAAATAGTGGTTCAATTTCAAAAATAAAATCCGTTTACTTGTATTATTTTTTGATTTTAACTCTAATTCAAGGTAATGGCAGTCAAAATTAAAGTAGTGAACAATTTTGAAACATTGAAACATATAATTTAAAAAAATACTCTAATAACAATCCCAATTTGAGAACCAATGATTATTGCTCATTGAAATTAATATATTGATTAGCACCAAATAATAAAATATAAAAATTAGAAAAAATTCAAATGAATTAATACACAATGTAGTTTAATATTATATTATTTGTATATAAAAGATTTGAATAAGCTAAATAATATCATTTAGCATAAAAAATATACTATCACTATACTAATAAAAATGTAAAATTAAATTTTAATTCTTTTTTATATATTGTTTTATCCTAAAATTAATGGTCATTGTTTAAAAAATTATATTAAATATATTTTTTTCATCTGGCATTTTTTTTATTTTGATTATAAAACATTCTGTAATTTTATTACAACTTTTAAATAATCAATTGTTGAAATATTAATATTAGTAATTGACAATATTCGACATAAATACTTTTAGTAACTGTTAAATGTAATATTCAAAATATGATTTTGCCAGTAAAATTAAATATTATTCCAGAATTTCGAAAGATATAATATACAAAATATATCAAATAAAATTTTCTTTTTAATAATTTAATAATATAAAATATATAATTTATTAATGAATAATTTAAATAATGACTCGGTATGAATACATAAAGAAATATACATAATGTGAAAATTCAAAGGTCTGCAATATCAAATATTTAGATAATCTACAAACATTGTATCTTTACTTTGTTAAATACTAATACTACTAACCAATTTATTATATTATTTTCTTAATCTCAAATTTTTATACCCAGAAAAAGTATACATGATTTTTTTCAAACTCGCTTTTATTATTTAATATATTCTTTGATTAGAAAAATATACAATGTTTAAACTTTGAATATAATTTGACAAAATAACGGAATCTATAAAAGCATATATTAAGAAAATAATTATATGAAATTTCTGGAATTAGAATTTACATCAGTATATACTATAATCATTTATAGTCGATGGTGAAATATGAATTATTCAGTGTGAAGTTTATATTGATTATGATGACTATTATTTGTAGTACCAAAGATTAATTTGAGAGAATCATATTTTTTAATCTTGTATAGAGGATGAAAATTGTATCTTAAAATCACAAAACTTTATAATTTTAAACGATGTTTTAAAATATCTGTATGTGATGATAAAAACATTGTCATATAAGTGTATTTTATCTTAAATTTCCTTTTGATTATATATTGTTTTTCTCTGTAATATGCTAAAATTGTTATAAAATTTTATAAATTCAATTTTTTAAATGGATTCAGTCCCCAAAGATTTAATTCTTATATACAACTTTGTAAGCAGAGGCGGCTTTAATTGGAATATAACTTGATAATAGATCCAAATATATATTTCATCAAACAAGTTAATTCCCTAAACTATTCAAATTTCCAGGAACTTTTCTGTATCATTCTTCCATATTAAAACTAATACGATCGTGACTTGAACTAGTATGAATAATATTTGGCCAAACCACGAATGGAGTTGATCATATTATAGAGTCTTAGTTCTTGTATAATCATATAATTTGTCAATAACTACTTCAGTTATAATTCGAATTAAAGCCATTGAGATTAACCTAAGCCTAATTGCTCGTGAAGATCATCTAAATGTTTATAAGATTCAAAATAGGTCAAAAGTACAATAGTAGGCTCCACAACAGCTATGTCTGCAACATGAATTGTAAACCACTAAATGCCAAGAACCTTACGGAAAGGACCTGCTACAAGAATGCCAACAAATGAGAATAGATTCCATCCAAGTAGCATCAAGATGGCTTGAATTGCGAAAGGAGTGTCAAAAATACTCCAATCGTACGATTGTATAGTACCCATACTGAAATCAATCAAAAGCTTATCTAAGTTATTTTTGTGAAGGCTTAATTTGGTATCATTATTTTC
Source organism: Conidiobolus incongruus B7586 (assembly GCA_000697335.1). Classification (NCBI taxonomy): domain Eukaryota; kingdom Fungi; phylum Entomophthoromycota; class Entomophthoromycetes; order Entomophthorales; family Conidiobolaceae; genus Conidiobolus; species Conidiobolus incongruus. The sequence goes on along the minus strand of JNEM01011512.1, from coordinate 20,860 downwards.
TTTAAGTGGCTATTTGAAAATGCCTAAATCCAGTTATTTTGAAATAGAAAATATTTTCTAACTTACGATTATTAAGAGCTATGATGAGTCTTATTGTAAATACAATATAATCACTACTGAATTTAGTTGAAGGCAATACAAGTGTCATGTTGTTTTCAGGTGCAAGTTAAGTATGACTAGTACTATTTCAATCGCAAATGATAATAGAGTTGTCAGGATTTCTCTAAAAAATATCATGGCAGAGTCCTTCATATCATACATTAGTTCAATCGCAATTCATCTAACTGTATTGTGTTCGTATTTAAATCCAAATTCGAATTGATTCTTTAAATTTTAAATAATATGGCTTACCTGATGCCTTGGACACGCTTAAATTATTGGTTGCTTGACAAATAACAATTCATCAGATTCATCAGTATCTAATCCAAAAATCCTAGAGAGTATAAAGGTAAAAGCTAATAATATATATATATCCAGCTCATTATAATAATATCAAATCAATATTCGAAGCTTAAAGTGAATTGAATTGAATTATTTTTCTTACTATCAGTTACAATAAAATTTTCAAAGCTGAATCATCAATTCCTAGTTTGTCATATATATTTCACTTGAAAAATTCATATCAATAAATATAATAATTGAATTAGAATAACATAATATTCAGTGTGTTAACTATAATTAAGCTATAGTAGATTATATTATAGAGGTTCATATACATAGAATTATGAAAATAAGATAATGCAATTCAATTAAGTTTTGATAATATCTAGTTTTTATTTTTCCATATATCAGTTTCCTTAAAACGTAAATCATATTCTTATGAATCAGCATTTATCAAGAGTGATTTATTCTTTTGTCAAATCATTTGAAGCATTTTATAATAGTAATAGCTCCATAAGTAAAAGTGTTTATCAGCTTCATAATTCAATTAATACAATCTATTATTCAAATTTTAAATTTTTAAAATTTGTGAATCTAACAAATTTATGTGTTGTATTTTGAAAATACCCGTTGGTCTCAATTTGATAGTCAAGTCCATATTATCCCTCATTTATAGTAACTTTTTCAATCTATAATTAAAGGATACTCTTTGTTCACTTTTTTTTCTTTGTTATATTTTAACCAAATCCTATATTATTCATTGAATCAATTTTTTAAACCAAAAGTGACAAGGGTAGAAAAGGTTTTTTCTGGATATTTTACTACAATATCTGAATAATAAATGAGTTTTAAGACATTTAGTCCCAATAAGTTAAAAAGCAAGATATATATATTACTTTCTAAATTTTATTGCAAGTACTTTTCTAACAACTACCTTTATTTACAAACTTTTTATCAAACACAGTACTAGTAGTAATTCAACTATTTCCCTAACTTTCATCATAATGAAATTTCAAGTTAGTGGCAAGTAACATGATATATTAAATTAATAAATAAATATTTGTCAGAATGAATACTTTCTTAATATTCATATAAAATTTATGTTAAAATAATTTGATAACAATACTATTTAATAATTCTATAACATGATTTATTATTTTTCAACCAAAGTTTAATATCCAAATAAATTTTCACTCATGTTTCAATTTTAATTAAAGAAGTCTTGATTTTACAACTGAAGTTACTAAGTTAACATTTTTATATAAAATAGTTAAAGAATTAATTTCAAGAGTTATTAAACATAGTATTAATTTCAATATAAAATTTGAATTTCATTATTGAACAAATATATATATATTTAAATATCTAGTATTGATTAGATTTTGTTCATTGAATAAACTATAATAAAATAATTAACTTAATTTTATTATTTTGGTGATATATTTCTGAACTTGGCTAAAGCTGTATGTATACAAAAAAATCAAGTTCCAGTAGAATTTGATATATACAATCTCTGATTAAAAATATAGAATTTATTTTAATTTTCAACATATTGATATGAAAACAAAAAATTAGATTATAAATTTTATTAATATGTTATTAGTTCAAAATCAAATGGATCTAAATTTTGATATTTTGATTTTAAAACATTAATATTATTCAATTATAAAGTTAAAATAAATATATTAAATATATTTATTAAAAATTAGTTCTCAATAAAAGATATTTTGATTTATAATTTATATATATGAGAATTGTGATAGTAAATCAATACCTTAAATACTTGATAAAATTATTTGGAAAAAAGAATTAAGATAATACTGACTCAATTGTTAAAATTATTCATAAATTTCAGTAGATAAATGTGCTTTGAATCTAGTATTTGAAAGAAATTTTAAGTGTGGTGATAAATATAAAATAAAAAAGCAAATATAATCAATAATATTTTGATCTCAATATAAAATTAATTATCTTATATTTTAAGTTATACGAATTTGTAACATATAATATTTAAAATAGTTTAGGTAATATCAACAAACAAAATTATAAATAATAATTCTCTTTATTAGTAGGGTTGAATAGCTTTACATTTTCACTTCGTTTTCTGTAAAAATAATGTGAGATCTTGATTTCAATTTGTAATTGTAATAAATTAAAATGCCAACTTCAGCAATCATGATCACGGCATATACGATCCAAATGCCTAGTATATTAATTGGATCATTCCACAACAATAATCCTACAATGATAGTGACTTGGGCTAAGATGAATAGAAGGCGACCAAACCACCAGTGGAGTTTGTCATACCAGGGAACTTTAGTGCGATTAGGATCATATAAACGATCGATGACAATTCCGGACAAGATTTGAGCAAGTGTCATGGACATTACAACTAAGCCCAATTGTTCATGAAGATTCTTGAAGTGTCTCTTGGATTGAACGTAAGCTAGAGCGAAACCTGCAAGTACAAGAGCTGGTGCAACCACAGCCATGAGAGCAACATGGATTCTAAACCACCAAACGCCAAGAATCTTACGGAAAGGCCCTGCCACAACAATACCAACATATGGGAATAGATTCCACCCAAGAAACATCAAGATAGCATGAATTAGGAAGGGAGTTTCAAAGTAATGCTGTCCATTTGAACGAGAAGTTCCCTTGGTAAAGTCTATCCAAAGCTTGCCAAAGTTATCTTCATGATAGCTTAATTTAGCATTTTGATCAGTACCTCTAGGTGGCGATTTCGAAAAAGCCCATATCCAATCGTTTTGAGAACTATCAAAATTTGCTAATGTCCCAATTTTTGATGTTTTGGGGCGTCTTAGTGTGATTTTGGTGAATTTTTCAGTGAGTTCAGTAGATGGGAGTGCAAGTGTACTGATATTATTTGCGGGAGTAGGTTGAGTATGACCAGTACAAGTACGATCACTAATGATAATAGAGTTGTCGGGATTTCTCCAAGCAACTATCATAGCAGAGTTTTTCATTTGGTAACCTGATCCAATCGAAACCCATCCAACTTCTTTGTGGTTATACTCGAATCCGAACTCGAGTTCATTACCTAAGTCTTGAATGGTAAAGCATAATTCAGATCTTGGACAGCTTTTAATTATTGGGCGATTGCCAGATTGGGGTTGAGCAGATTGCTCTGGGTTTAGCCCTTGAGCTTGGGAAATTGAAAATATAATTGTTGATAACACGTTAATCCAACGCATTGTTGTAATATTGAATTACCCCGTACCTCTAATTTATAATATTAATCAAAACGTAAAACATATCTATTTAAATATAAAATATTCAGCACTTTAATACAATATCGATTCAATAAACAATAACAAATATAAGTTACAAATTTTAAACACAAATATACCTAATTAGATTAGTAATTTGTTTATCCAGAAATTTAATTAAAATCCCTGAATTTAAAAATTATTTAACCCCATTAGAAACCATTTAGTATTATTCCCAATTATATCAAATAGAATTATAAGTATATGAAAAATTTAGTAAAATTTTAAATTATTTAATATTAAAAATATTATTTGAAAAAGCAGGGATTGTAATTTTTAATAACTTTTATAATTATGTCATATATTATAAATTTACATGCTGAAATATTAAAAAAAATTTATTTGCCAATTTTACTTTTGATCAAAATCTCGCATTATTATTTAATGTTTTAAATTGAATACCAAAAGAGCATGAACCAATTATATTGTAGCTTCATTTAATAGTTCAGGAGGAGTGCATTGTATACAAAATTAATTGATTAATTAAACATAAAATTAATTTGTTTGTAAATTCTAATTCAATTGATTGTCAGAATTAATAACTTAAAAACAAGTTTAATCATCAAATACTGTAATTTAAGTTTAATTTAATATTATCGTTAAGTACAAAGTTGATTTAAAATTCAAATTATTAGTATTTTAAATTAATATTGACCAATTAAATTTCAATTTATAATTTTGACTTTGAGCTTGGTAAATTTAGGGGGAGCATAAATCAATTTGGATTATAATTTTGTTTTAAACCATATAAAATTAGTATGATTTTAATTAATAATAAATTTGAGTATTTATATTTATTGCTGTTATACTATACATTTTGTACAGTATAATTGCATTCTTTTAAAAGCATATTATGAATTAAAACATTGAAACTTGTTAACCCTTATTTTACAAAAGCCTTTTTTCACCATCCCTGCCTTTATATTTTTAATATAAATTTGAGAAAATTAAGTTAACTAAAATCATAAAACTTATTCACTACCTCAAATAAGAGAAAATCGAATTTTAAACCAATTAATATTCGATATTATATCTATAAGCAAATATATATTTTAGTCATAATTATATAGTAACCTATCAAATAAATTTGCTAAACTGTTGAAAAATTTGTCCTTTCAAAATTCTTAATTTGGCTATAAATAAATTATTATTATAGTTTCAAAATCGTATATTTTTATCATCGTTACAATTATAAGTTAGAATAAATTGTACTATTTAATTTTTTTATTAAAATAAAATCAATTTATTTCCTAATTATTGAAAAAATCTACAAGAATTGATATTGTTATGATATCAATGGAATTTATATTTTATTATATAGATATTGAGATTAATAGCTTTTAATAGGCTATTTTATTAAAATAATTGTTGATATGACAATATTAATCAATTTCATAACAAACTTAATTATTAGTTGAATATTGATTGCTAAAAATGATAACGATGATTAATCTGTAAATTTATATTTATATTTATATTTAATTGGAATCGAAACATATATAAAATATATATCTAATAATTAGTTTATATTTAAATTAACATTTTAATTAACAATATTTTAAAAAATATATTAAATTATTTCATAGTATTTATCATGATAATTTGAATAAATATTGGGTTGTGTCAACTCTTAATTGTATTAATTTTATTATTAATGATTTCAAAGTTGAATATTTCACATTATATATATATATATATATATAAATAGAAGCTTTTTATTCGATAATAATTATAAAACCAATATTGATATCAAACATGAAAGCTGACAAATTTATTCTAATATAATTAGGATAATCAGACATAATTATTTGATATTTTAGGTGATTATTAATTAATATAAAATGCATGTCATTGAAATTTTTCACGCTTTTTCTAATTATATGTTGTGATGCTGTGTATTATAATCAATTTTATAAATAAAGGATGCTGTTAGAAGAGTACTCGTAATACAATTTAGTAAATTATTTATTAATCTTGTATGTTTTAAAGCTTACTTACTATTGAGACATCGTAGCAAAATATCCAGAAAATATAAATTTCCTTTCTTTATCACTTCTGGCTTTAAATAATTTGTTCTGTGAGTGAGATAGTATTTGGATAAATTCTAATAAAAGGAACTAAAAATGATCATTTGATTATGGACCGACAAATCTGTTATAAATGGGAGGTATTATGGACTTAACTATCAAATTGAGACTTACGGATGATTTTGAAATACAACAGAGATATATATATAGATCGATTTTAATTAAAATTATCTAACAAATATTTCAAAATTGCATAAATCTTCTAGTTTTTACTAGTTAGATTATGGAATTTATATAAATTCGTCTGATTAATGGATTATTATTGTGATTTGTAATATAATTTGTATATAAAGATGATTGTTGCAGAGGTACTTATAATATAATTTATTTTATCTATTTGGTAATTCTGCTATGTAATGTTTAACTACTACTCATATATTGTAGCTAAATTTCTAACTTGTAACCCCAAGATCTAAATAATTTATTGATTGAGTAATATAAGATTTGGTTAAAATTAATAAATAGATCAAAGGCTATTGATGACTGTCAATATAGGAGGATATAAACTTTTAGGGCTTAAACTAGGAATCACCGGTGGTAAATCAAAGTTTATCACCAAGTTATAGTGAATTAATTAGTTTCACTAGATAAAGTGATAATGATTGACTGCAATTTAAGTTTTTTAAATCAATTAAATATCTTACACTTAATATGATTTATTGCTATTTAGAAATGTTAAAATAGAATTTAAATATGTTATAATTTTAAAATAAAGAAAAATTGATAATACTGATTATTTGCTCAAAATAATTTTATATTCAATGTTATTATTGATTTAAATGGATAAATGCATATTTTTCTTACAAAACAATAAAATTAACTATAATCTTAAATTTGAAATAATAGGAAATTTTTTAATTTCTGATTTTTCAAACATATTATTAGTTTTAAATAAATTAATATATACAAAATAAATAAGAAATTATATCATTTTAAATTATATATATTTTATAATTTCTGATTAAAAAATTAACTTTTTAAAATTGGTTGTTTAATTTAATCATGTTTAAATTAAATAATGATTATCAAAAGTTTTTTATTTTAGTATTAATAAAACTTAAATATAAACCCTCTATAATTATTTAAAATTTATAAGTAGTTTTTAATAAAAAAAATTATTTAAATCAAATATTTATTATTAGGAAAATAATTACAAGGTTAAAAAAGAAATTATTTAAAACTTATTAAAATTTTAATAATTAACTTTAATTATCACTTTTTTAATTATTAATAGAGTAAAAAAATATATTAAAAAGTACCTTTTTATTTTATTTAAATAATAATTTAAATATTTTGATATTAGTTTTATAAGTATTATATATATATATTATAGCTTAAGTTTAAATTAATAATTAAAAATATAAAAAAACATATAATTTAACTAAAGTTTAAAAAACTAAAATAGTTATTATTAAATAAAACTTACTAAAATATTATTGGAAACTTAAGTTTTTATAACAAATTATTATAATTGATGCTATCTTAAACTTTTATATATAGTTTTTTATTAAATAACAAATCAAAATGTTAAATTTAATTAAATTAACCTTTTTTATAAATCCCTTTAAATAAATATTTTATTAATAAGTTAATATTAATTATTATAACAAATTATAACAGTATATATTATTTTTAATTAATTCTTAAAAGAAATTAATTGATATTAAACTTTATATTGTTTTTTTAAATAAAAGTATATTTAATTAATATTCTTAATATAATTTAAAAAAACTTATTATTTTACATAATAATTCTAAAATATATATATTTAAAGCTATAAAAAACTTTTTAATTAAAAGTAACTAGAAAAAACTACCACATCTAGTATATTCTTTAGATTATAACTTATATGATTATTATTGCTTTAAGCAATTAAAAAACTATATTACAAGAAAGAAAATTTTTATACAAAAATATAATTGGTTTATAAAATATTAAATTTCAGTCTTTAATGATAAGAATTATTTAAATGTTAAAAGTTTGCTAAAAATATAGCAAAAAGTTATTAATAATAACAAAAACTATTAAATTTATCATATATATCTATTTTTATATATCATATATCAAAATGTTTATTTATTTTCAATTATAAAAAATTCCTATTATTTAAATCATATAATAGTTAATAAAAATATTGATTATTAAAATGACCTTTTGATTTAATATATTAAGTGTAATTTTTTAAATAATTATTGATATTATTATCTATCAATATTAGTTAAGTATAAACTAACAAAACCAGTCTGCATTCAGAATAATATTCATTTAACTATCAAATTAAGACAAAAAAGTATTTTTGAAATATAATACTTAATAATAAATTAAAAATTTAATTTTATTATATTTCTATTTAAATAAGGTTAGAAATTACTTAAATCAAAATCAATATAATAATTTCATATTTATATTTTTTTTATTTTATATAATAAATGGATTATTTCTATTATAGAAATTAAAGTTTAGTATAATAATGTTAGAAAAATAATATAAAATTAATATTATAACTAAATATAACATTGATATTATGAATATTAATATATTATAATTTTTTGTTAAATTATCTTAAATAATTATTAAATTCTAATTTTTTAATTTAATTTATATTAAGATATTTAATAACAAAATATAATCTTGTTTTTCTTATATTTATTTATTTTTTTTTGATATTTAATACTTATTGATATTTTCAGTATATAATATCAAATGAAAATTATGATATATATATCTCATTTAAATATATAAATTAAAAAAAAGAATATAGTATAATGAAAGTATTAATTTTTTATTATATGTCTATTATTAGAATTTATAAAATCTGATTTTGAATTAATGTTTTATGTTGGCTTTTGTCTAAAAATATCAATGCTTTGAACACAAGTGTACTGAAAATTCATAATAAATCTTAGGTTTACTGTAAAATAAAAAATTGATTTTTATTTCCCAAAAGATATAGAATAATATTCTTAGAAGAGTAGAATTTAATATTTGCATTAAGAATTGTGATTTATCTACTCATTTAAATATATTGTACATACCAACGACCAATATTAGAGATCAAAATATTTCTGAATAATTATATTGAGAACCATAACAATTGGAACCTATCAATCAAAGCTGTTCAATAGCATATATCACCTCATATTTTTCCTATTTTACCAATTCGGACACCATAATATTTAAATATTTTGAATATTAATAAAACATCTAATAATTTGATAATCTCCTTCTTTAATATTGATAGAATATTAAATATATCTTCTTAAACTCTTAAAGAGTAAAGTTTTTGTCTTCAAATCCATATAAGAGTTTAAGCAGGTGTCAATTAATTGATCAACTCAACCATTTTTTATAAGAGCAAAAATATTAAAATTATCCAATATCATTTCATAACATTGAGAATAAAATGCAAATGACGTCTTTTTTGATTAAAGCTATTTTTTGAAATTTATTAATCTCAAAATGATTTTAAATAATATTGTATTCATTTTGAAAACCATTTCAAGGATATAACTTTCGGAATTAGGTTACAAATATAAAATATGGTAATAATTAAAATTATTTTTATATTGTTAATACAATATAATGATGAATTGACATACCAATATATTTTTCAAAAACATTGAGTCTTTTTTTAGAGTTATCATTATTCATTCAACTATTTAAACCAATTATTTAAATAAATATTAAATTAATCTTGTATATAATTGATATATATCGTGAAACTATATCTAAAACATTAAGAAAATTGCTTCCTCCTTTTCAGTTTTTAGGTACATATAATAATAAAGTATATTTGAATAATCTAAGTCAATATATTTCAGTATTTTGGAAATATCCTTTAATTGATGGTATATATTTTACAATTTGAAATTCAAGTTATTTTAATTATTTCATTTCATATTTAATTTATTAAATAAAAATTATATAGTTTAAATTTGCACATATATTCTGTGTTATATCATATATATTTTTTAAAATAATTTAATGAAATTATTTATAATTGATATTTGAGTAAATTGAAAATTCTAAGCATTGATAATATTTGCAATAGTTTTGAGTGAAATAATGATAATACATTATACAATAAAATAATAAATTTTTATTAATTACTAAAATGATTTTATGAACTCGATTTTTATTATTGAGCTAGTATATCACACTTAAGTTTATTCACCTATTTGAAGATATATTAGAAAAATTTATTGAAATATAAATTCTTGTTATATTAGAGTTATAAACTTGATCTATACGGTTCACAAAGTAATTTATTTAAATTGTAAGCTATATTTAATGAATCCCATAAGAACTTGATGAAATATGAAAGTCAATAATATAATAGCTTAAATCCTATTTCTTAAAAAATTAAAATCAATAACGTATATTTTGAATTATAGATTTATCACTATATCATTATTTTAAAAAATGCTGATAAAATAAATTATGATTAGATCTTTTGAATAATTCAACATAATTTTCATCAAGTCTCATAATTAATTTACTTACTAAAAGTATCCTAATTTTTGGAAATTTATTTGATATAATATAAATATATTGAATCACTCTAATATAAATGAAAATGTATCCTTTAAAGAAATTCTAGTATATATATATATATATATATATAAATTTATATTTCAAAAATTATAAAGTTATTGTGACTGCTATTTTTGGATCGAATTTGAAATATAAGTCCCATAAAAATGAAGTTATTTAAATTACTTTAAATTAGAGTTATTAGATGAATTAAAAAATTATTTAAATTATTTGAATTTAAAAAAATGAATTCATTAAATTCAACAATAAATGATAAAAAAGATTGGGTTAAAGCATTTAAAATATATTTAATTTACACTTATTTAAATAGGAGAGACGTGATTAATATGAGCTTAGTTTGTAAAACTCTATATTATCGGTTGAAACCTTTAGTATTTTATAAATTTTATATAACGTCCAGATTATTAGATAAAGTTTTAAGATGCTCCCCGAAATCTAACAACTTGGAGCATACAATTGAGAAATTTAATACCCTAGTTCAACCTATTTCCCAATTTGTCACAGAAGTATATATTAGAGCATTATACTTTCCTAAATACAATTTATTTTTTGACCAATTTACAAATATAGAATTTTTATGCTTGTCTCATATTAATATCAAGTTGTCTATATTGAGTATATTGTTAAATCAACTTGTACCCTTAGAGAACTTGGAGCTATGTGAGATAATGATTCAAGCTCATAACAATCCTAATGTAGAGGATCATTACTTTCGACTACCTATAAGTCTGAGGCGATTGCATATTGAACGGTGTGGATGGGAGTTTGTGAAAGATAATTCTGATACCTTGTCTCGATCTAATAGTCACATCCAATTTCCACGATCAGGACCTTATTTCTACTCCTCTAATCAACATCTCCCTCACCTCATAACTTTAGAATATTACGTTATTGATATATTGGTCTATGGTCCACTCTTAAACAATTTTTTGATCAATAATCCACAGATAGAAAATTTACAACTTGAGGCTCAATTAATGAACCTAGCAACTTTTAATTATTTAAAAGATCCAAACAGGATAAAGAAACTTACTTTGTATAACAATATTAATGGCTTGAATCTCATTGGAATTGAACTCAATCAATATAATAATATTCAAGAACTTATTTTTCAATCTATAATATTCGAATGGACTTGGTTATTTATTGAACGATTATGCTCCCACTGCCCCAATGTAATCACACTAACTATTGAGTACGAACAAGATTATTCTCCTTATTTATTTAGGATCCTATCCAGTTTTCAAAATCTCAAAAAACTTACTATAATTCATTGTTACGAATCTGGATACTTTCTCAATTTTGATTTCCCCTCTATCCCAATACAACATTTAACATTAGTCAATTTTGATTATAATTATTTTGATTTAAGGCGATTTACTTATTGCAACAATTTGAATCGAATATCTCTAATCAAATCTGATAAAGATCAAATTGAAGAAACTCCAATTGAAGTCTACCTTATCTTTCCTCCAGAATGGAAACTTTTCAGTTATTATGATTCCATTCAATTAATTAAAACTTCATAAAATGAATAAATTTTTGCTTTTCTAAAAATATTGAGAAATTTCCAAATTTTGATTGGCTAATAAGCTTATTCTATTCAATTATTGTCTGTACATTTTATGTTCAATTTATATATAACAATAGATCTATTATTAATTTATATTCCATAATCATTGATATAAACTAATGTTTATCATAGTTAATAATACAATTATATTTTTCATTATGTGATTTTACATCTTAAAATTAATATCAATAAAATATCTATATATTTATATATATTGTTTATTTTAAATATATTTAATTTCTGGATATTATCTTGATAATAAGATATGGAATTGATAATATTTTTTAAATTGATCAATATGACTCAATTTGTAACATATCAAAAATTTTATTAAAATTAATATATTAAAAGTATTTTAATTAAAAGAATATATTAAAAAAATTATGATTTATAAATAGTCCTTATTTAATTTTTATTATTACTATTATATATTAATTTTACTTAAATTTAATAAAATTGAAAATTGGATATACATATAAATTTGATATTTCACAAACTAATTTAATTTGTTTATATGAATTTTTTTTCTTATAAGTTGTTTTTTTAATTGTCTAAAATAATTATAATTGCATAGGTTATAATTAAGTAAATATTCTAGATATAGTAACTCTCTCTATTTTTTTTTATATAAAAAAGCTTTTATAATTTTAATTTTATATATTTTAAAATTATTATACAAAATAATAAATGTTTTTAATTTATATTAAAAATACTATTTAAAAATTGTTTTATTTAAAAAAATAATATATAATTTATTATTAATTTATTTACTTTAAGGTATCAAATAAAGAAACTATATGATATTATAATCTATTATAACAATTAATATTCATTTATATTTAAAATGTTTGTTTATTAAAATTTATAAAAAGGATTAATTTAACTTAATATTTTGTTTTATTTTTAAGTAAAAGATTATATAAAAGAATTTAAGATTTATTAATTATAAGTATTTACTATAAAAACCTTTGTTTTTAGTTATATCTTAATAAGTTTAGTTTAGTTATAACTATTTTAATTTTTTTTAAGTTTTTGTTAAATTATAAAGTATCTATTTTATATTTTTATTAATTAATTTAAGTTTAAGCTTAAGTAAATAAAATATGCTTATATAATTAATATTAAATTATTTTAATAGCTCTTTAATAAAAATAAAAAAGTATTTCTTAATATATTTTTTTATTTTATTAATAATTAAAAAAAATAACAACAGAAATTAGTTTTTTAAATATTGAAAAATTTTAAATAATGTTTTTTTCAAATTTAAAATCATAAATCTAGTAATATATGGTAATTTTAAATAAAATACTATCTTTATAAGCTGTTTATAAGTTTTAAATAATTTTAAAGGGTTTATAGTTAAGTTTTAAAGATAAAAAAATGAAAGCCTTTTAATAATCATAATCTAGTTTAAGTATGATTAGATTTAAGTATAAATTCTAAAATCAAAATATTTTAATAAAAAAAATAATTAAAATTGAATATATATTTATATATATATAGATAGCTTGAAAATATTTATTTTCCTATATATTTTATATATATAAAATTTTTCAAAATATATAATATGTTTTAAAGATCAGAAATTAAAAAACTTGCCATTTTTTAATTTCTATACTAATATAAAATTTTAACAACAAGTTTCTGATAACAGATCTGTATCTATAGAGATAATATAAATAGCTCTAATATATTTATGTAATTGGACTAGAAACTCTGAATACATTAATTGATCAATTTTATTTACAAAAAAACAAATTGAACTATATAAAAAATAATTTTTTTATTCATATTACAATTATTTACCTTAGTCTACAAATGATATCTGGTTAAAAATTCAAAAGGTTGATTAATAATCACTTAATATAGGATCAAAAGTGAGAATTGTAATTAAGATGAATCATAGTCAATTATTTTTTCAAGTATCACAATATTAAAAATTTATTTTTTAAATGCATTATATTGACAATATTACAATCATTATGACATTTATTAATATATCAAATTTTAATAAACCACATTGGACAATTATATCTAAGCTTATATGGTATTTTCAGATGTTTAGATTTGAAACAATAAATTATTATGAGTCCAAGTTGTAAGTCAATACAAAGCACACTTAAATCTTTGGTGCTCTTTACTTTAATTTAGATTAAAGGCTATGTTATGAACCAGAAACTCGAAATTCTTAGAGAAATATGTTTACGATTACTAATGATTAATTTATGAGAACTATCAAACATATACATAATATGCTGTCGACTTTTATTTTAGATTGAACCACTTTCCAAAATATGATTATTTTTTTGAACATTTTGATCATATTACATTTTCAAAATTACATGGAATTGATATTCTTTTAGTAATCATCAATAAAACCTATAATTGACTTACTGTATGGAGACCCTAGATATGAAATAGTTGATCTTATATGCTTCTTATAATGCTAAAGAAGAAGAAAAAGCTTGAAGCACCATACGACTATGAAACGTTTGCCTATTTGCTATTATCCATGGTCAATTGATCTATAAAACATACCTGGCTGGAATGGAAGTGAGCGACAACAAGTGCCTGGTCTTTATATATCCACTTTAAATTAAAACTCTTCTAAATCAAAAGATATATCAGTACTGTTACAGCAACTCAAAACATTTTCAGTAACTATTAATTCAGCAGTCCTCAAATAGTGAATCTGAAGTTTAATGAAATTAACTTGAATCAAGGTATTCTCGATATTATCAAACAAATTAATCGATTTAAGAAGCTTCAATTTCATTGGGTACTACACAGAAAATGAAGTTTATATATAATATTGGATTATTACTAATCTATTAGTAATTCAACTTATATAATATATTGGGTTAAGTACTTTGAGAGATCTTAGAGTTATTGTGTGGCCATTGTCCTAATCTCCAAACTTTACATATTGTGTATGAAAAGGGATGTAGTACGTTACTGGAAAGTATCTTATCTAATTTGAAAATGTTTAAGTAAATTATTTTATATGACACCAAATTTACTTGGAGAGTAACTATTACCAAATTTGGTAATTTAATAAAATACACATCCTATAATAGTTGAATGTGGTTCAAACAAATTTAAAAGTTGTAAAGTATTAAAGCTTATATACTTAGAAAGGCCATTTCTTCCAGGTTTGATAGAACTAAGGGATGGTGTTATCTTAAAAAATATGAAAATTGGGAATCGTTCAGAATTATTGAAGGATTCATTTACCATGATAAAGTGGAAAAATAAATTTTATCAACTCCATTTTAAAGAATAATTTATATTTTTCGATACGCGAGAATCTTTATAATTACCTAAAGTTTTGAACATCTTTAATAATTAATGATTTCAACAATTCTAATTTTGTATGAATTTGTAAAAATAATCAATTTAAAGTATCATTTATTCTATTTATCATATCAATTGCTCATCTTTCAATTCATTCATTTTAATTTTGTCAAATCCCACAAATTAGAGTAACTATTATAATAAATAAACTATATTATTATATTAAAAAACCTATATAATATTAAAATAATTTAGTATATTTGATTAAATATTAATTTCTTTATGACATCATTGTTTTTGAAATATAATTAACCACTCAGTTTTTTGTAAAATATTATCAAATTTATTATTTTCAGAAATTATATAAATGATATCAATATTCTTTACTCTTATTGTAATCCGGCAAATTATCAAGCTCAATAATAATATTTTATTTTATCATACCAAGGAGCACATTGAAAGTTATTAACGTATTTTTATGAATTTTGAAATCAATATTGAAAAATTTAATTCTGAAACATAACTAATTTTAATTAATTTAATTATTAAAACATGTTTATTCTATCATAGAATAGTTTTCATACAAATATGTTATATTTCAATTCTCCTTAAATATACAATCTCACACAATATATTTTGACTATATAGTTGTTGATGAATGTTAACAATTTAAATTTTTTCAATATTTCACTAAAATATTTTCTTATTTATTTAAAATCCAATAAGCAAAGATGTAGAATTTTAAATCTATGTAAGGAGTGAATTAAAATTGAAAGGAGTGATTCAGATGTAGGTGGAGTTTAAGAATCTTTTTTAATGTTTTGAAATAATTATGATTTGAATTTTTGATCCACACCAAATTGAAAATATACATGCAAAAATTAATTATCTTTCACATCTTAAAATTTTTAATATTTATTATCTCATTAATAGTATATTTTTTAAATTTTAATTTCAGTAAAATTGCAAATAACAATTAACATTAATGTGTGTGCAATTGACCAAACCATAGATTTTACCATGTGACTGTTTTTTTATCTAATAGTGAAATCACAAATTCCCATAATATCAATTGGAATTTGAAAGTATAAAATTCTAGAAAATTGAAGTGTTTTGAATCTATTTTAAACTTGCTAAAAATGAAATCTAAAATTAGCTCTAAAGTAAAAAGAAATGAATGGATTCAAATATTTAAATTTCCTGAACTGACTCAATATTTCAACAAAACTCAATTAATTGATTTGAGTTTAGTTTGTAAGAATTTGCGTTATTATTTTAAGCCTTCTATTTTTCGAGATTTTTATTTCACTTATAATTTATTAGTCGATTTGGGACTTGTTTATAATGATTGTAATTCAGAACAGTTAATCGAAAATTTCGAAAGGCTTATTAAATCAAATTTAAAATATATTATAAATGTCCACATACCACTCCCACTTCCATTATATAAATATCATGTATTTTTCAAATATTTTAACAATATTAAATCTTTAAGCCTATTTATGATTCATTTTAAAATATTCGATATCACTCAAATTATTAGTCAACTTTCTTGCTTGGAGGATTTAAAATTAGAAAATCTTTATATTGAACTTTATTCCAGCTTACAGCCTCATGAAAATCGAATTCCTCTTCCTAGTACTTTGAAGCTCTTAGTTATAGACAGATGCAGATGGAAAGTTATTACTTCTAATAGTGATTTTAGGAATTCAAGCCACCCAGATCCGGACTTATTTGAATTTGGACCCCTATTTAATTTATCCAAACAATGCCTTCCTAATCTTAAAACTTTAGTGTATTTTATATCACGAGAATCCTCCCTAAATTTATTGAATACCTTTTTGTCTAATAATCCACAATTGGAGAGTTTAGAGATTGAAGCGGAATCAATGAATCAAGGAACATTTGATTTGATAAAACAATTAAATCAATTGAAGAAACTTGATATATATCATATTAACGGAAATCTTGACCTGAGTGACATCAATTTGGACTTTTATGAATCAGTTCAAGAACTCAATCTTCGATCTTTCAATCAGATCACCACTTGGCCTTACACAAATCAATTTAGTTCATGCTTTCCCAATGTTAAAAAAGCAACAATCGAATATGACTCTAAGTTCTCTGATGGATTGACAAACATGTTATTAGGATTTAATCAACTTAATTACCTCATACTTATCAATCCTAATAGCTCTGGCCATCTCAAATATTTTGGAAACATTAATAGTTCTATTACTCATATCAAATTAATTGATTTCAATGTTTACTCAATAGATATAGGTATATTTAGAAATTGGAAAAACTTACATAATATTTCAATTCAAGTTAAAGAAGCTCATGATCTTACTTTAGAAACGATTAAATGTTGTTTCGGCCAGATTAAAAATTGGAAATATTTTATAAATCGAAATTTTGTTAAACTAATTAAATTTGATGAATAAAATAATATTTCATTGATATATTATTTAATTTACACTTAATTATTTTAAATTTAATATCATTATAATTTCTTAATATTTCAGATTTTACCAATATTTCTACTACACAACTACATCATCTGATTAGTGGATATTATTATATTCAATTTGATTCCATTTTTTATAATTATTAAATTCTACCAAATTTTAATTACCATATTTTATATATTAAAATAGTATTAATAAATATAAAATATATTATATTTGAATGAATTTATCTATTGATAGAAAAGAGATTGAGCCTACCAATCATACTTTAAGTAACAGGAATCAATTTTAATTATTATGACAGGTTTTTGGCATAATATTCTTTAATTTAATTAATATTTATACATTATTACAAGTTTATTTTGCAACCTCAATCCTAAGAAAAAAGCTTTTATTAATTTCCAACTATTGTAATATTAAGCCGCTTTTCTCTAGCACTATTTAAATATCTTATCTGCTTAAAATCAATATTTCAAGCAGAATATTGATATTGATGTTAATTAAAACTACTCAATAATAAAGAGATTATAGTTTTATTATCATATATAGTTTTAATTGAATAATATAGTGTTACTTTTCAATACTTGTATACTTAATAAATTTAACAAAATTAACCCTAACCTTTTATAGCTTTTTTGGACTATATAAAACACTATATATTCTTATATTTATATGAATTCTTTTATAAGGTTTTTGAACTCTTAATAAATATTGAGAATAAACTTTATTATAAGATTTTAGAAATTATATAATTTTTTTATATTGAATACTTTAAAAAACATTATATTTTGCATTTTTAATAAATTATAACAATTTTATTATATTTTTAAGTTTAATAAATTAATAACAAGTTATAAATATTTCAAATATAAATATTTTTAATAGGTATTTAATTATGGAATAGTTATATATATTACTCTAAATAATAATTACAAAATATATAAAATTAAAAATATAAAGTATTCTTTTTATAAATGAAGTTGATAAAAACTACTATATTTAATTAATTATTTAATTATTTAATTATTTAATTATTTAATTAGAGCATATATAGTTATAATTGCCTTATATAATTAAAAAAATTATTTATAATAAAATTTTTGGAAATAACACTTTGTAATTTAAATAATAAGAATTTTTTTGATTAAAAAAATAAATATTTTAATATATAAAAAATAAAAATTAATATATAATATAAAATTAATAATTTTTATTTCTAATAACTTTTTGCTATATTTTTAGCAAAAATCTAATACTGAAAAAATAGTTCTTATTATTAAAGATTGAAATTTGATGTTTCATAAAATAATTAAATTTTTCTTCAAAAATTTTCTTTTTTATAAGCTTGTTTTTTAATTATCTAAAACAATTATAATTACATAGGTTATAATCTAAAGAATATATTAGATATAGTAGTTTTTTCTAGTTATTCTTAATTAGAAAATTTTTTAAAATTTTAAATTTATATATTTTATAATTATTATATAAAATAATAAGTATTCTCAAATTATTTTAAAAATATTAATTAAAAATAATTTGATTTAAAGAAAATATAAAATTTATTATTAATTGATTTTCCTTTAAAAACTAAATATAGATAGCATATGCTATTATAATCTATTATAGCAATTAATATTTATTTATTAACAAAGTGTTTATTTAAAGGAATTTTGTTAAAAGACTAGTTTTATAAATTCTTATATATACTTTCATATAATTCAATTAACTATAAATTAAATGATTAATTTATACTTTTATAGCTAAATTAATTATATAAATAGTATTGAATTATCTAATAAACTTGGTCTTTTTTTTTTTCTTAATTCTTATTATTTCTTATCTTTTCATTATTTCTAAGATTAAGATTACATCCTATCAATATTACAGTAAATTGGCACTACCTAATATAAATCTTAATATATCAGTGACTTATCCCAGTTTGAAGCTTAATTAAACTTTGTTTATATTTGCACATTACAGCTACATTATAATACCATATTCTATGTCATATTATTCTTATATTAGGTTTTTTTCTATATTATATTGGTATTTACCACTACACTTATAAATTTGTAAAAGGGGTTAATTTAACTTAATTTAATATTTTAATTTATATTTTATTATAAGATTATACAAAAGAATTTAAGATTCATTAATTATAATAATTTATTGTATAAGCTTTAGTTTCTAGTTATACCTTAATAAATTTTATTTAGCAATAATTACTCTAGATTTTTTTAAGCTTTAGTTAAATTATAAGGTACCTTTTTTATATTTTTATTAATTAATTTTAATTTAAATTTTAATATATATAAAATACTTATGTAACTAATATTAAAGTGTCTTGATAATTCTCTAGCTAAAATAAAATAATGCTTTTTAATATAATTTTTCACTTTATTAACAGTTAAAGGAGTAATAGTTAAAATTAATCTTTTAGGTTTTGATAAGTTTTGGGTAATTTTTCTTTTAACTTTAAAGTAATTTACCTAGTGATAAATTATTAATTTAGATAATATTTTATTATTAAAAGTTGTTTATAAATTTTAAATGATTTTAAAGAATTTGTGGTTAAGTTTTACTAATATTAAAATAAAATCTTTTGATGGTTATTATTTAGTTTAAGTATAATTAAATTAGATAACTAATTTTAAAAAGTAAATTTTTTAATCAAAAAAATCATTATGAATATAGTTCAAAACTATTTATTTTCCAATTTGTTTTGTATATTTCTTTTTTATTTGAGACTAATAATATATTTAAAAAATTAGAAATTAAAAAATTTCCAATTTTTTTGATTCTATGGTAATTATTTAATATATTCATAAAATAACAGATTTAAAACTCTAAACTAAATTATATTTCTTAAAAGTTAAAGGCCTAATAAGAATATGAAAAAAAATCTTAACATTGATTAAAAAATATAAATTTTATTATATCTGTTAATATTAATACTTTATTTATGAAATATAATATATAGTTTGGATTTTAATTTTAATTGAAAATTATTATTTAAATATTCTTTTATATATAAACCATTCAAAGTTTTGATTTTGTTTATTAAAACAAAATATACTTAATTAGTAAATCTTATATTATATATATATTAGCTTATAAAAAGAAATTATAAAATTAAAGATATTTATGTTTTTATTAATAACTTAATTAATTTAATCTAAAATACTTATATAATATAATAATACTAATATATTT
>JNEM01011508.1:0-20018 GCA_000697335.1 Conidiobolus incongruus B7586 | reverse complement strand
TATCAATAATATTTTTATTTAAAGGAATTTATAAAAAAGGTTATTTAACATAATTTAATATTTGAATTTATGTTTTAATAGAATATTATATAAAAAAACTTATAATTAGTTAATTTTAATAATTTATTATAAAAGTTTTAATTTTTAGCTATAATTTAATAGGTTTTATTTAACAATAGCTATTTTAACTTTTTTTCAAGCTTTTGTTAAATAATAAGATACTTATTTTATATTTCTATTAAATAATTTAGATTTAAAGTTTGATATATATGAAATATTTATGTAATTAATATTAAATTATTTTAATAAACCTTTAGCTGAAATAAATAAGTATTTTTTAACAAAATTTTTTATTTTATTAATAATTAAAAAAATAATTAAAATTAATTTTTTGGATTTTAGTTTATTTTAGATAATTTCTCTTTTAGTCTTAAAATAATTTATTTAATAATAAATAGTTAATTTTGTAAGTATAGTAGTAAAATACCAATATAATACAAAGAAAAACTTTTAAATACAAACAATATAATATAAAATGTGATATTATTATATAGTTATAATGTGCAAATATAAATAAAGTTTAATTAAACTTTAAACTAAGATAAGTCACTGATATATTAAGATTTATATTAGGTAGTGCTAATATATTATAATATTAATAAAATATAGTCTCAATCTTAAAAATATTGAAAAGATAAGAAATAGTATGAATTAAGAGGAAAAAAGAAGAACCTAGTTTATTAGATAATTCAATGCTATTTATATAATTAATATAACTATAAAAATATAAATTAATCATATAATTAATAGTTAATTGAATTATATAGAAATATATATAAGAATCTAGAGAATTAGGCTCTTAATAAATTTAGGAAATATTTTATTATTAAAAATTACTTGTAAATTTTAAATAATTTATGGTTAATCTTATTAATACTAAAATAAATCACCTTTGATGATTATTATTTAGTTTAAATATCATTATATTAAATAATAAATTTTATAAAATTAATTTTTAATCAAACAAATATTATATATATATATAATTCCAAACTATTTATTCTTTTATTTGCTTTATTTAAATTTTTTAATTTAAAATTAATAATATGTTTAGAAAATCAGAAATTAAAAAATTTCCTATTTTTTCAATTCTATGGTAATATTTGTTAAATTTTATATTAAAGTCTAGGTTGATTATTATTGTAAATTTATTGGAAGAATTATATTATACCTTGAAAGATGGGAATATCAGCTATTCAATCAACAAAATTAAAGATTTTATTGGATCTATTAAAGAATTAAGAAGTGTATATTCCAAAAATCTAATTTTTTCAAGGATATAAAATTGGATTGGATAACTTTACCATATTGAATTACTTTTATTTAAAGTGATTATTGATTTAAATATATTGATTTCTTTAATAAATGTTCTATTTATTTTAGAGAAGAGTATAATGTATTAATAATTGATTGAATTCCGATGAAGGTCTACTGCTAACTTACACTTTAAAAAAGTTGATCTTCAACATGAGTAGTTCGAAAGAAATATTTACTAAGAATCCTTGGTAGAATATAATGCTTCAGCTTGAAAATTTAAATTAATCAATTTGGTCAGTCGCCCAATCAATTTCTTCCGAATCTTACCACTTTAGATTGTTATGCATACCTTAACGCTAGACTTGGTATGTTAAACTATTATTTACAAAGAACCCCTATTGTCAACTTGGGAATTATTGTTCAGTTCTTCAATCCAGTCATCTTTCAATTATTAGTATAAATGAATCAATTCAAGAAACGAAAAAACTAATCACTATTTCCATTTAATACATCTCACATTGAATTTGCTCAAATCAACTTAATTTTATAATAGAATATCTAATATAAAAATTTAGTTTGAATTGAACTTAGTTGGAACCGATATATTATCATTCTTCCAACCTGACATGATCAAGTATTCAATATTATTGAGATCTTTTAATCATTTATCAATAATATAAAAGTTGCTATTACTTAAAAAATCAAATTGTTGGGTTTTTTCCTCTTAATATATATTATCAATTTATCACTTTTTAATAATTTTATCTCTTATTTAAAATTAGTAGAATTTGAAATATTTAAGGCTAATTTAAATATATTTGAAAATTGGTAAGCTTTTTTGTGTATTACTATCAAAACAACCAATATAAATTAATTGAACTAAGTTGAATTGTATAGTTATTCAACACAATTTAATAATTGGACTTAATTTATTGCAATTAAATTAATTTAAACTTTTTATAATTATTTTTTCTTAAAATTTAACTTTTTTTAGAAAAAAAATTAAGTATATATACTAATTATGTTTTATTTAATCCATTATTTAGTTGAATAAAATTAATATATGTATTTCAGATTTTCTAGAAAGCAGACTTGCAAAAAAAATCACGTACATTCGATAAAACGGGCCAAGGACAACTAACGGATACTTTAAAAGGTTTTATTAAAATATCAAGGTGTAAGGCTTGGCCCTGATCGAGATGATTCCTGAGTGAATAGGTGCCCAGTGACTATTTTATAATGCGGTTAGCCCTTTGCCAATATGCTGAAACTTCAATTACTGTTGTAGTTTGGAATTTTCCATTGTGCAAGGATATTGCCTGGTATTTGTGAGTGGATTGTATTGGGAATCATGTCAGACGGTTAAAGTTGAATGGCGAGCGGACCTCCCGATCCTCGACAACATATATTTTGATGATATTTCTATTGAATTTCTGCATATAATCCAAATTAATAATTTGCAAAATGATTAAATGAATGATTGAAATAAAGTCTTCAAAGAATAAATATTTGGAATTGAAATATTAATATAAATGTATACATTATAAAGTGATCTTCAAGCTATTACATGGTTGTTAAACATAAAATTAAATATTATGAATAGAATAAATAATATCATTGTGGGAAGGATATTTCACTATAGATTAATCTTGTATAAAAAATCCAAATTTAACTCAAATCCTTCATATTATCAATCAATTGATAACAATTGAATTGGTTTTTTGAAATGATGATTATATTCTAACTATGCATTTTTAAGTCTGGAAACTGAATAGAAATATCCAAAAAGATATTCATTAATTTTTGAATAAATATCAATATATACAATTGAATATGATATATAAAATATTTTGGAATTATTTTAGGCATAGAATGTTGTGTAGGTTTTATATAAGTGATGAAAAGATATTTATTGAGTTGAAATTGACTACATAGGAAAATAATATGAAAACTTAATTAAAAGATTTGATAAATAGATCCAACTCTAATTTGAAAATCATTATGAATGGCAATATGTCAACACTTGGTTTAATGTCAAAATGGCATTTATTATTCAATAATGGTACTAATATTTATGGTCTATATCTATATAGTTTGAATATTAATTTCACTTTAATGATTCAGTTGATAAACTTCTAATATTTGAATTAATTGAATTCATTGATTTATTCAATTATATCAATTATACACCAATAGGTGTGAAAATCAGTAATAACTTTCTTTTAGTGTTAGAAATTTGACAATCTGCTATAGTCAATGACAAGAAACATACTCCTAAAGCAATTCCAAACAACAACAGTGGAACATAAGGAGTTATATTATATTTTTCTACTTATAATTTTTATGTCAAAAATTTAGTCTAAATATTAAAATGATGTTCTAAATAACTACAAAGTCAATCACACATGAAGTTTTAAATAATGTCTTATTAAATAAATCTCAATTGGAGAATGTGACAATTGCTGCTGAATTATAGACCAAACTACTTTCAATATATCATGCTGTCAAAATCTATTGAAGCTTCACTAATTGTACATGATTTAAAATTGTTGGTATTTGTCTGATATTCAATTGAGTACTTACGTATCCCTAATGCAGTTAAGTATCAAATACATCAGTGTGGCTCGGAATTGATCCTAATCAGAATTGATTTGTTAAGATTATTTCAACACTTCGAATTTGACAATGAAATATTATAGTATATATTAGTTGACTATGATTCGTAACATATCTAATTTGCACAGTCTAAAAGCTCTGACTTTGTTAGATCTAAACTGTTCTAATCATGCAACTTCTAAGATAAAAAAACAGGTCAACCCAACATCTCAAACTTTTCAATTATGATTTCATTATAGTTAATTTACATCTCCTCAAAAGTTGGTCAGTTGTCAAAGTAACTACTGTCAAAACATATAACCTTTGGAAATTTATCAAGATAAAATTCAAGTATTTTTTGAGATATATAAGGAATAGTAATATAAAATTTTAATGAGTACACTTTATATATATTAAAATCCAACTGTAAACATACCATCTATAAGATATTTTTTTATCTACTGATTAATATAAAATTAAAATGATTATATATAGATTGCTAGAATATGACATTTGAAGATATTATCAAATATCAAAAACAAACTGAAATATACTATTTCGATGGCACTATTTGTGTTAAATTCAATAACATTTTGAGTTGTTCGTGACACACTTCAGTTAAATTGGATTCGAAGTGATTCAATGTCAATGGATTAACTATTCCATACCACCTAAAAAATGCGATGTACTCAATAGCATTATAAACCATTTGTATTCATTAAAATTCCTGAATTGCCACTTTTTTACAAATGTAACAACTCCTTCATGTTAAAACTAATGAAACAAACTTTTGAGGAATCAAAATTAATCTCTATTAATCCTTTTGAGTAGGATTTATCAGTATGGAAAAATTTAGTAGGTTTGAAACATATATATATATCAAATCAATGAGAGTGTATTATAATGATCACAAAGACATATAGAATCATCTTTAATACTTTAAATACTTGTCAATATATTATACCTTTTGGATCAATTCAATTTCTAATTTGAATATAAAATTCTTTTAAATTCTGATAGATTAAATTCTATTATTAAAAATGACTTTAAAAATTATTTAAATATTAATTGGAATTATTGATAAATTATAGTTTGATATTAATTTAAGTGAATCCTTGAGTATACTATATAAATATATATTATTATATATATTAATTTGGAAAATTCAATTAAATATTTCTATAATAAATTAAAAAGAATAGATAATTTTTAAATGATAATATTTTTATGATTATTGAATATATTATTGAAATTTTATAATATATTGTAAACATATGTTATTTGAATTGATATATATAAACTTAAATTAAAATATAATTGATACTAATATAAATTAGCTTTATTAATATAATTTTGGTATTCATTATATCTAGCCTTTGTAAAATGATCTCAATTATAATTTAACAAATTTAAAAATCAAATATTAAATTTATGAAAATTGTTAAAATTTTTAGATTTTTAAATATAACCATATTTGTTTAACTTTTGTTAATCTTATAATCAGAGCTTGAAATATTAATTAAATATTATTGATTTATAACATTTATATTGAATATTCAATACTTGAATAAAACATTGCTATTAAAAATCAATATAAAGAGATTTCTATTTATCAAATAGCTTGATAGAATTTAAATGATTTTTATGTAGAAAACAATATCTAGAAGGAATCTCGTCAATAATCCAATTATAGTTAGTATTTAATTATCAATATTATTGAATAATTAAAGCATAATCTTTTCTACAATATTTGTTTTATTAAATACTAAGTTTTTATTAATATTAAAAAATAATTTTGAAATTGGACTAAAATTTTAATTGAAATTCAAAATAAATATTTTTAAAATAAATTTTTTCATTTAAAATATTTAAGTTATTAATATTTGTTTTGGAAATTTTTTAAAGTATTTACACAAAGAGGTATCTAGGGTAAAAGGCATGTTAGTATACAGTTAAATGATCTAACTATATTGTTTTATAGATTAAATGCTATTTAACATGCAGAGTGGTAATTTCTATAAAAACCAAAATAACATTATAGAAATCAAATACATTGTTGATATTACTCTGCATTTTTAATAATGGGAATTTTTTGCAATTAAAAATAAATAAACATTTGAATATATGATATATAAAAATAAATATATAATATAAATTTAATAGTTTTTTTTATTATTAATAACTTTTTGCTATACTTTTAACAAACTTCTAACACTTAAAAAACAGTTCTTTTTATTAAAGACTGAAATTTGATGTTTCACAAACCAATTAAATTTTCCTGTAGAAATTTTCTTTCTTGCAAGCTGGTTTTTTAATTGCCTAAAGCAATTATAATCACATAGGTTATAATCAAAGGAATATACTAGATGTGGTAGTTTTTTCCAGTTATTTTTAATTAGAAAGTTTTTTACAGCTTTAGATTTATGTATTTTGTAATTATCATGCAAAATAATAAGTCTTCTCAAATTATATTGAGAACACTAATTAAAAATACTTTTATTTAAAAAAGCAATATATAGTTTACTATTAATTGATTTTCCTTCAGGAACTAAATAAGAATAGCATATACCATTATAATCTATTATAATAATTAACATTTGCTTATTAATAAAGTGTTTATTTAAAGGGATTTGTAGAGGGGGTTGATTTAACTTAATCTAGCATTTTGATTTGTGTTTTAGTAAAGGATTATACATAAAGATTTAAGATTCATCAATTATAAATATTTGCTGTAAAAGTCTAAGCTTCTAGTAATATTTCAATAGGTTTTGTTTAGCAATAGCTACTCTAGCTTTTTTTAAGCTTTAGTTAAATTATAAGGTACCTATTTTATATTTTTATTTATAAATTTTAGTTTAAACTTTAAAATATATAAAATACTTGTAAGACTAATATTAAAGTGCTTAGATAATTCTTTAACTGAAATAAAAAGATACTTTTCAATATATTTTTTCACTCTATTTACAATTGAAAGAGTAACAGTTAAAGTTGGTTTTCTAGATTTTAACAGGTTTTGAATAGTTTCTCTCTTAGCCTTAAAGTAATTTACCCAGCAATAAATTGTTGATTTAGATAATGCTTCATTACTAAAAGCTACTTGTAAATTTTGAATAATTTTAGAGGGTTTATGGTTAAGTTTTACTGATACCAAAATAAAAAACTTTTGATGATCACTATTTGGTTTAAGCATAATTAAATTTAACAACCAATTTTAAAAAGTTAATTTTTTAATCAAAAAAACTAATATATATATATATATATTAAAAATATATAATTTCCTATTAACTTTGTATATATTTATTCATTTCAAACTAATAATATGTTTGAAAAATTGGAAATTAAAAAATTTCCCATTATTTCAAATTCAAGGTAATAATTCATATCTGCATGTATACTTTATTTTACCAATATATAATCAAACTAATTATCTTTTAATATACTATTACTTTAACAAATAAATTTATATTGGATAATTGGATATATAATTGACTGCAAATGAATCCCATAATAATAAATTAACTTTAAACATATTAAATAAGACGAAATACAATTAAACTCGGTGCTAAGTTAATCAATATGAATGTAATCCAATCAGATATTTTATATTCGCAAGATTGGCTCACAATATTTAAATTCAAAGAATTTAATGAATGTATTAGTAGAAATGAATACATTCAATTAAGTATGGTGTGTAAACTTTTTTGTAACTATTATAAACCTTTAGTTTTATCAAAATTTAATGTGTCTAATGATTTAATATTTAATGAATTGAAATTATTTGTGAATGATGATAATATAGATGATTTTATTGATAGGTTTGATAAGTTTTTTGGGCCATATTCAGAGTTTATTATAGATATTCATATCTCTACACTAAGTCTAATATCTCTATCTCAATCATTATTTAATAACTTTATTAATATCCGTTCTTTAAGCTTAAGTCATGATGAAATTGGAGTAGCTCTAATGATTCAAGTAATAAGTCAACTTTTAAAATTGGAGGAAGTAGAATTCAAAAATTTAAACATTGAAATCGACTGTAGTTTTACTTACATTGAGAATCGGCTACAACTTCCTTCCACTTTAAAACAATTAACCATTGACCACTGCGAATGGCACAATATATTTTCAATTACCAATTCTCCAAATTTAATTGATGAAGATCTCCAATTATTTGATTTAGGTCCTTTTCTATTTTTTTCCAATCAATCCTTTCCAAATCTCAAGACATTGGTATATTCATCCTTTCCCTTTGTTCCTCCTGATCTTTTAAACAATTTTTTATCCAACAACCCCCAACTAGAGTGGCTAAAAACTGAAGTTAAGTTGATGGATCAGACTACTTTCAATTTATTGTCTCAATTAAGTCAATTGAAACAACTTGATTTATTTGACAGTTACCACAATTTGCATATCTACGAGGTTCAACCTAAGCCTTGTACATCTATTCGTCATTTAAATATCCAATACAGAAATGCCACTTCTAGTTGGTACTATTCCGAGCTAATATCATCTCACTGTCCTAATGTCGATTATTTAACTATTCAATATGTGTCAAGATATTGTGACGTATTGACTCGGATTATATCTGGTTTCCAAAACCTGAAAAGGGTGCATTTAATAGATCACGAGCGTATACAAAGTCCTATTAGTCTGCCATTAACTAATCATTCCATCTCTCACTTAACCTTAATCAATTTTGATCTCTTCACAGTTGATTTGAACATATTCAAAAATTGGACTGCTTTAAACCATATTTGCATTGAGGTTCCAAATATTCAAGAAATCGATAAATATGAAATTGAATACTATTTCAGGAAGTTTGGCGATTGGCAGTACTTAGTTTGGGAAGATAGGATTCGGTTTTATAAAGCTCAAAAAACACCTTTGCAATCTGCAGAAAACCACCAGTAAACTCATGCTAATATTAGTGGCATTTCACCTTTAGCTACCAATATTCTTTATCTGTTGTATATTTTTGTAAATTTGGCTGTATTCATTCCATTTTAACCTCTAAGTTATCAATTGTCAAAGATTTTAAATTCATTTTCTATTATATTTACCCTTTCACATTTCTTTTGATATCATATATATTTGTAATTAAATTAGTGTATTGTAATATATTTTTATTTTAATATAATCAGAATTTATTATATTAATAAATTTAATAATTTTTCTCATAATAAAATTATACTTATCATTTTTTTAAATTTAATAAAAAATGGATTCATACTATAAAATTATAATAAAACATATTTTCACAGTATTTTAATTATAATAACTTTAATATAAATATTAATTATAATAATCAATAAAATTTTCTATTCAATATTTTAAATTTGATTTACAAATTATTTCATAGTCAATTTATTAAAATAAAAATAAAATAAAAATTTTTAATATTTAAATATTTATTTATCTTAATATATTTCATATATAAATTGTTTTTTACAAGGATAAAAACACTGAAGAAATTTTTCTATCAAATAGTAAATAATATTATAATGATCAAAATAATTTTTTGCCAATGATTTATAATTCTTTATATCGCTTGACCTTTAATGAATTATTTTCTACTTTGATAAGCTTTGAATTTGAAAATATTAACACTATCTTAGTTATGGTGATTATATCTGATGATGAGTTAATAGTTGATGTTGGAGTTTTAAAAGACGATTTTAATGATTTTGAATAAAGATCAATCATTTATCCCTTAATGATCAAATAACATTTAATAGATGCTAAGCAGATTAAAGGAATGATAATTGGGATGAATTGTATTCTTTACCATAATTAATTTTAAAACTGAAATGAATATTACTGCAAAAGATTAGCTAGCAGTAAATAAAGTATATGAATTCGTTCAATCTCACATTAGTTGTGAAATTAGAGTGCTATGGTTTGTCAATTGTTTTGAAATTAACTTTAGTCATCGACATTATCTAAATACTTTTAGTATTTTGTTTAAAGAATTAGGTTGTTTTCAAGAGCATGATATTTTAGAAGAATTAATTTTCAAATTTATTTGTTTCATTTAATCTATTTCATGCTTGAAACAGATGCAGTTATTTAATTTGTTGATTCTTAAACTATTCAATATTATACAGTGATTCAAAAAGTAATTTTAATATTTTTAAATATACATATTAACAAAAATTTCAGCTAAAGTAAAAACAATATGATTTTAATAAATACTATCTTTTGGCCTTTGCAATAACAAAGTTTAATACTAATAGTAACTGCTTAACCCTTTTATATAGAATTTTATAACTTATCTTCAAAATTACACACTATTTTAATATATAGAGTTGAAATAATATCAGATTTCTTTCCATGAATCTAATTCTTTATCGTACTAAACAATCATGATCACAAATATTTATATCTTGCTAGAAAAATGTATATGCTATTAAAGACCAGTTTTTTTCGATGAACAAACCTTTGATTATTGTTGTTTTATGTATAAAACTATTATCATATAAAATAAATGTTTTTTTTATTAAATCTTTCTTACACTAACTTATTAATATTAATTTTGCAAAATATAAAATAAAATATTTTATTATAATATTTTTTTATTTGTAAAATTTAGTAAAATATTATATTATTAATATTTAAAAGCAATAAACTTTGCTCTTTCTCAAATAATCCTTATTTAATATCTATGATAATAATTTAAGTTTTTAATCTAAAAACTTTTTATATTTTAGTATAATATAATATATATCAAAATATATGATTTATTTTTTCCAATTATTTTTTTAAAATATAGAAATACAAATATTTTAATCAAATAATTCTATATATGCTATAAATCTTGTTTTATTTATCATATTTTTATTTTAAGTAAAAAACACCAATACTCATTATAATTTAATTAAATCTAAATTATCTTTAGATCAAAGTACAAAAACCTTAATATTAAAATATTCTAATATTAAAATTATGCTAGTTTTTTTACTATGGTATATAAATAATATTTAAAATATTTTTTTATTTTAAATTTATTAACTATAGATTTAAAAATATTAATAGACTGGTTCTCTGAATTTAAATTTATAATTCCCTATTAATATTATCTTTTGAGCCTTTAATTATATATAATTTGAAAGTTAATTCAATTATATAAGTAATAGTCTTTTTCCTTCTTTTCAATATTTTACTATTTTTTTCTGATTATTTTTGATCAATATTATTTTCTTAAATTGAAGAATATATTAATTAATATTTTATTTTTATTAATATTATTGAATATATTTTTTAATATAATTATAATAATTAATTTATTTCGATTTATTGATAGACTTAATGATATATTAATTTGATTGCATTGCTATTAATCTAAGCCTTCCTTTATACTATTTTGCTTTTATTACTTAATTCTGTTATAATAATAGCTTCAACAAGGAAGAGTCTTTTAAATTAGAACTTTTAGCTTTAAGTTAGTTAAATCAGTTTGAAATATTATATTTTAAAAGCCTTTTTGCCACTAGCTATTACTTAGAGATCTTTGTGAATAATAAATATAGAATGAGTTGTATGGTATAATATTTTGTGAGATTCTTTTTGTTCAACTTAGATAAAATTTGAAATTCTTTGATTTTTAATGATTTTGTTTTTGTTGATATTTTCCTAAAAAGTTATATTATTTATATACTGGATATTATGATTTATTAGACCACTTACCATCATTTTAAATAATACTAAAATTAGAATCAAATAATTATGATTCATGAAATAATTTTTGATTTAAGGATAGGGAATTATAATTTGAACTATCTGATAGTAACTTACTTTAAGAACATTAAAACGTTGAATTTTGCGGACGTTCATATTGAATTAATTGAGTTGCTTTTAATAATATATAGATTACTAGTATTGAAAACAACAACATTTAAAAGAACAGTCATTTTGTTAATTTCAATTTGAATCCTGAATATGATCAATTACAACTTCCAGTTTAAAACTATGGAAAATTGATAATTCTGAATCCTATTACATCTACACTGATATCAAATTTCTAAATTCTATCAAATAGAGTACATAATTATTAGATACTGGGCCTTTTGCTTTCGTCATTAATCAACATATTTCAAGTTTCATATAGATATATTTAGACTCTCTTAGTACTTTCGCTCAAGCAATTTTTTGACATCAGATCTCCAATTGAAGATTTTAGAAATTATTGCAGAATTAATGGATCAAATCACCTTCAGTTTATTAGATTAAATGTTTCAATTGAAGAAGCTTAAGTTATATATCAGTGATCAAGCTCTGAACTTCTCTAATATCAAATCACACAAATACATTTCAAATCTAAATTTCACCATTAGGTATAATGATATTCCCCTGAATAGGTTGCACACAGGATTAATAAGTTCTTTTCCCCAATGTCACACAGTTGATTCTCGACCATAGGTCACCTTATTTGAAGACATTGGGTTCAATGATATTAAGATTTAGAAACCTAAAAGGTCTTGATTGTTACTTCTACAAACACTATTAAATTTACCTATTACTAACAATTTTTTCTTTCATTTAAATTTAAAACTTTTTAAACTTAATAGTATTGATTAAACAATGTTTAAAAAATTTTACAGCTATATTTCATTATTCATAGGAAGTTAAATTTATGCTGCTTGTCAGTAGAAATCAATCAGAAGATTAAATTCGTTAGTTTAAGAATTAAAATTTTTATAAGGTAGTATTAAAATTAAATTATATAAAATATACATAAAAGGATAATAAACCTATAACTAACAACTAAATTTTGATCTAACTATTATTTCTATAACTTACAAATGAAAAATATATTGTTATAATTTTTGAATTATGTATTTAAATATTATTAAATGAATTTATTAGAGAATTATTGTCTAAATTTGATTGATTAGATTAAAACAATTAAATTATTTTTTGAAATTTATTAATTAACAAAGTATAATCCTAGCAATCAGTATTATGATGGTAATGATTATAAAAATCATATAAGAATATCTATTCATATACTATAACTGATATAAAAATTGTATTAAAGAGATTTTAATATAAGTTACTTTGAAAATTTTATAAATAACAACTCTTTTAATGTAATTAAGTTAAAATCACTATTTCAAATAATTTGATTTGATTATATTAATTTAAATTTTTAGATTTATCAATTTTATGAATAGATTGAAGATTAAGATAAGTAAATGAGTTATAGGTTTAATTACAGATTAGTATTAACTAAAACCTTATTGGCCAATCTTTATGATTTAAATGATTTGAAATATTTATAACGACACTAAATAAAATTAAAATGAAGGAATTTTTAGTTTGTGGTTTAATATTTGTATTTTACCCAATCAAGAGATGAGGAAATTTATTCCCATTATTTTTAATTCTGAATTAAATGATATAAATTTATATGATAGAATCAGTATAATTCATACAAATTTAATTTAATCAATTTAAATTATTATAATAGTTATCAGTTATTTTATAGACTATAATTAATCTGCATATTAAATTATAAATTTAAAAACCTTTATAAATTTTATTCGCCATATATAATTATATAAAATATTATTGAAATGAGTCAACGACACTTACCAGCTACAAGTGGCACAAAAGTAAAACGCTACTTCCCAGGAAAAGGGCCTGAAGTTCAGGAAGAATACAGTTCTAGTGAAGAGTCTGAAGTTGAACAAATTCAAAAAGAACAAGATTCTGACGATGAGGACAATGTTAAAAGTAACAAAATACAAATTGAAACAATAGTAAAAAGACCCACAGTAACAATGCCAACAAGAGCGGAGGTATCAGAATCAGGTAAAATATTTTCTAAACTTAATTTCTTTATAACTTTTATTGATTACAATAATTTAGAAAGTGAAGATTCCGAAGATGACCAAGAAGTTGACGACAGAGCTAGAATTCGAGCGTTAGCTCTAGAACGCCAAAAACAATTAGCTTTACAGCAATCTATGGCACAACAAACTACTGAAAAGTCCGAAGAGGAAGACGAAGAGGAGGAAGATTCTGAAGTAATTATAATTAGTTAGTTAATTTAGTTCATTTTATCAATATATTCTTTTAGGAAGAAGAAACTAGCTCAGAAGAAGAGAGCTCAGAAGATGAACGACCTCAACTTTTCAAACCTGTATTTATTCCAAAGTAATATTTACCAATTATCATTTAATTTTTTTAATATTAATTAATTTTTTTATAGAAACTTGAGAACTTCGACATTAGAAAAAGAAAAATTAGCTCAAGAAGCTGAACAATTAGAGAAATTAAAATTGGAGGAGATTGAAAATAGAAAGAAGGAGAGTAGACAAGCCGTGCAGGAGATTGTTAGGAAAGAAATTGAATTGGGTAATTTTATATTATACTATAAGATAATAAATGACATAAACTAATCTGATTCTATAGCTAAAAACGCTAACAAACTCGACACCGAAGTAGATGATACTGACGGTCTTGATCCTGAGGCAGAATACGAAGAATGGAAACTACGCGAACTATTACGTATAAAACGCGATAAGGAAGAACGGGAAGCTTTGGAGAAAGAACGAGAAGAACTTGAACGTCGTCGCAATATGAGTGAAGCCGAAAAATTGGAAGAAGATCTCAAACGAATTGAAGAACAGCAGAAAGAGAAGGAGCTTAGGGCGAAACCAGTATTTATGCAAAGGTACCACCACAAAGGTGCTTTCTTTATGGATAAAGACGAAGCTGTCTATAAGCGTGATGCGATGGAGACTACTGAAGGGGAAATTAAAAATAAGCAGGCTTTGCCCAAGGTTATGCAAGTCAAGAACTTCGGTAGAGCTGGTCAGACTAAGTATACTCATTTGAAAGATCAAGATACCACTCAGGTGAGCATGATTTTATTTATTCAATGAACACCTATTAACATAATAATTTATAAGGATTCTCCGTGGTACAAAATAGGTACCAATCATTTAAAGAAATTAGGAGGTCTTCACAACTATCAAGAAGAACAACGCAATATTCGCGAATTGAAGAGGAGGAAAAAACTAGATTAATTCTATTTCATTCTAGATATCAATGTGTTTTTAAATTGCATTAATTCCTTCATTAATATTACCAATCTTTATTGATTTAGTTAGTTATTAGATCAACTATTATTTAATACAATCTCCTACCTCATAATTTTGTATAGGTTTAAATTGACCATCATTTCCCATGCTAATAATTTAATTATAATAATTTATAATTAAAACCAAAATTAATATGTACATGAATATAACTATTACAATTGGCTTCAATTTTGATTTTACTATTAAATTTTTTAATCAACATTTAATTTACATATAAAGAATTATATGGAATTGATTTTCATATCAATTATAAATGGTCAATAATTATTTCATCAAAATAACCTCTTCTAATACTTAAATAATTTTAAATTTTTTATTACTTAAATTTCTAATATGGATATTGATTATAAGAATTCTTATTATTCTTCACTACTATAATAACATGACTCAATTCTCCAACCTTTCAGTATATTTATATTCACATTTAATGGCAAAACTTAAATTATTTTGAGTTGAGAAATTGATAGTTTTAATACAATTAATTTAATTATTCATATGGACTTTTTTGAATCAAATTTATTAAAATAAACCAATTACTAAAAATTATATAATTTATAATTTGGTCAGAGATCTAGTACTATATTATTCACATCATGTCAATATGAATTATATTACCCAAAATATTTAATGAGAGTGATTTTGTGACTTAAGAATAATGGTTGTATCAATATTCAAGTGCTTTTCATGAAATATCATTCAAGACAATATATATAATTTAGAAATGTGAGCCTAAATAATATTGAACATTCTATTAGTATGGAAATTAAGAAATGGCAAATTTTTTAATTTCTGATCTTTCAAACATATTATATGTTTTGAAAGATTATATATATATAAAATATATAGGAAAATAAATATTTTCAAACTATATATATATATATATATTCAATTTTTATTATTTTTTTATTAAAATATTTTGATTTTAAAATTTATACTTAAATTTAATTATGCTTAAACTAGATTGTGATTATCAAAAGGCTTTTATTTTTGTATCTTTAAAACTTAATTATAAACCCTTTAAAATCATCTAAAACTTGCAAATAACTTATAGAGATGGTGTTTTATCTAAAACTACTATATATTACTAGATTTGTGATTTTAAAGCTAGAAGGGACATTATTTAAAATTTACTAAAATCTAAAAGATTAATTTCTATTGTTATTCTTTTACTTATTAATAAAGTAAAAAAATATATTAAGAAATACCTTTTTATTTCTGTTAGAGAATTATTAAAGCAATTTAATATTAATTATACAAGTATGTTATATTTACTTAAGTTTAAACTTAGATTAATTAATAAAAATACAAAATAGATACCTTATAATTTAACAGAAACTTAAAAAAAAACTAGAGTAGCTATAGTTAAACTAAACTTATTAAGGTATAACCAAAAACAAAAGTTTTTACAATGAATACTTATAATTAATGAATCTTAGATTCTTTTATATAATCCTTTACTTAAAAATAAAACAAGATATTAGGTTAAGTTAAATCAATCCACTTTATAAATTCCAATGAATAACTATTTTATATATAAGTAAATGTTAATTATTATAATAGATTATAATGTTATATAGTTTTTTTATTTAATATCTCAAGGAAAATCAATTAATAATAAGTTATATATTACTTTTTTAAATAAAACAATTTCTAAATAGTGTTTTTAATATAAATTAAAGATACTTATTATTTTACATAATAATTGTAAAATATATAAAGCTAAAGCTATAAAAGATTTTATATATAAAAAAAATTAGAGGGAGTTACCACATCTAGTATATTCACCTGATTATAACTTATGTGATTATAATTATTTTAGATAATTAAAAAAACAGCTTACAGGAAAAAAGATTCCTACAAACAAATTAAATTGGTTTGTGAAATATCAAATTTCAGTCTTTAATAAAAACAACTGTTTTTTAGGTATTAGAAGCTTACTAAAAGTATAGAAAAGAGTTATTAATAATAATAAAGGCTATTAATTTTATATTATTCATTAATTTTTATATATTATTTATTAATTTTTATATATTATTTATTAATTTATTTGTTTAATTTTAATTTTAAAATTGTACCATTATTTAATTTTTATACTAATATAAAAACCTATAAAATATATCCAAATTTTTATATCATTATTATATGAATAAATCAGAAAAATAATGATTTGTTATTGAATTCACTTATAAGTTCATTAATCATAATTTTTGAAACACTGAATAGATATAATGTAATTGTAAAATCCTATCTGGTTTAAAAATATATATCAATTTTAAAAATGAATTTTCATAACTATTTGAACTTTTGGTAAATAAAGCCACAAATTTTCATTGTATAATTAACAGTTAGCGTTAAAAATGATACAAATCTATATCAAATATATTTGAATAAAATTGAAATTTTGATGTCAATAATTAGTAATTATATATATCCTAATAAGAGAGTTCATTCAAATTATTCAATTTTTGATATTTTTAAAAAATAAAAATTAAAATTTTTTTTCAACAATATTAGTCAAGTAATTGATTATGATTGATGGGAAATATTTATAAATGAATCTAGATAACATGTTGGTCTAAATTAAAAAACCTAAACCAATTAAGTCTATTATTTGATTTTAAAATATATATTTAATATTAGTTTATTTAATTGATACTCAATGTAAAAATAGTTATAGTTTCAAGTTACCTAGATATAAAAAGTTTAGATTAAGTGAATAAATTAAAAATCTACTATCTTTATATGAGAGATAGAAGCTATTTCTAAAGAGAGCTTGATGGGATATCTAGTGTACAATATTAACTTAATGAATTAAGGCCTTTAGATTCAAAATCTTAAGATAGTTATTATTTCAATAGCATAATTTTGAATATAATGAATGGGTAAATAGTTAAAAGTGGGTTATTGAGAATATAGCAATTGGCAATAAGGCCAATTTTCAATAAAGTTAATAAATAGATGAATCAAAGATTCAAAGAGTTTATAATTACCAAGTTAAATACTATATAAATTAAGATTTAAGTTTTTGCTATTAAGATCAAGTTTTTATAATCTATGTATCTTTAGTTATATTTAAAAGGATCTTTAGTTTATATACTAGGATTTAATAATTAAATTTTTAATTAAAAATGATTAGATAAAAAATTATATAATAGGTGGTATATTACAAAAGGATATATCATATATTTTAATATTATTACTATAGAATTGAAAAAATGGGAAATTTATTAGTTTCTGATTTTTCAAACATATTATTAGTTTCAAATAGAAAAATATATATATAACAAATAGGAAAAAAATAGTTTTGAATTATATATATATATATATAATGATTTTTTTGATTAAAAAATTAATTTTTGAAAATTATTTATTTAATTTAGTCATGTTTAAATCAAATAATAACTATCAAAAGTTTTTTATTTTAATATTAATAAAACTTAATTATAAATTTTTTAAAATCATTTAAAATTTACAAGTAACTTTTAATAATAAAGGATTATAAAAATTAATAATTTATCATTAGGTAAATTATTTTAAAGCTAGGAAAGAAACTACCCAAAACCTATTAAAATTTAAAATCTAATTATAATTATTACTCTTTTAATTATTAATAAAATAAAGAAATATATTGATAAGCACCTTTTTATTTCAGCAAAAAAATTATCAAGATATTTTAATATTAGTTATATAAGTATTTAATATGTATTAAAGTTTAAATTAAATTTAATTAATAAAAATATAAAATAGGTATCTTATAATTTAACTAAAGTTTAAAAAAAGCTAAAATAGCTATTTTTAAATAAAACTTACTAAGGTATAGTTAGAAACCAAGTCTTTTATAATAAATTATTAAAATTGATAAATCCTGGGTTTTTTTATATAATCCTTTATTAAAATATAAATCAAGGTGTTAGACTAAGCTAAATCAACCTTTTCCAAAAATTTCTTTAAATAAATATTTTATTGATAAGTAAATGTTAATTGTTATAATAAAATATAATAACATAAGTTATTTTTATTTCGTTTTTAAAGGAAAATTAAACAATAATAAACTATATATTTCTTTTTCAAATAAAACTATTTTTAAATTAATATTCTTAATATAATTTAAGAAAACTAATTATTTTATAGGATAATTATAAAATATTTAAATCTAGAGCTATAAAAAATCTTTTAATTAAAAATAACTGGAAAAAACTACCACATCAAATATATTCTTTAGATTATAACTTATTTGAATATAATTATTTTAACAAATTAGAAAACTAGCTTATAGGAAAAAAAATTTTTATAAGAAAATTCAATTAATTTATAAAATATTAAATTTTAGTTTTTAATAAAAAGAATTATTTTTTAACTATTAGATCTTTATTAAATATATATTAAATAATTATTAAAAAAATTATTAATTTAGTATTATATATTTAATTTTATTTTTTATTTATTAAAATATTTATTTTTTTTCAATCATAAAAAATTCCCATTATTTAAATTATAAAGTAATAATATAGAAATTAACTAATAACATAATTTTAAAATTAAAATTAAATAAATTGATTAATAAATAATATAAAATAATACCTTTTTCTATTATTGATAACTTTTTTCTATATTTTTAGTAAGCTTTTAATATTTAAATAATAATTCTTTTTATTAAAGACTAAAATATATTATTTCACCAATTAATTTAATTTGTTTATAAAAATTATTTTTTTTATAAGCTGTTTTTTAATTATCTAAAATAATTATAATCACATAGGCTATAATAAAAAAATAAATTTGATATAATAACTCCTTCTCTAGTTTTTTTATATCAAAAATTATATATATCTTTATATATTTTATAATGATTATGCAAAATAATAGGTATTATTAATTTATATTACAAACTCTATATAAAAACTGTTTTATTTCAAAAAATATTATATAATTTATTATTAATTAATATTCCTTGAGGTATTAAATAAAAATCTATATATTATTAAAATTTATTACAAT
>JNEM01011503.1:0-15856 GCA_000697335.1 Conidiobolus incongruus B7586 | reverse complement strand
CATCCATATGGATGGGTAGCCAATCCGAACACTTGACCACTGAAGGCAGAAATAATAAATTGAATTTGAGAGGGGTCTACACGTTCAATGGCTTTTTGAATGACATGGTTACCATTTTGATCTTTGATACATTTAAGAACATGGCCTTCAAGTTTTTTAACCATTCTGGCTTGTTGTGGAGGAGGGACATGCTCCAATGCCTTTTGAACAACTCGACAGCCATACATTTGAAGGGATAGAGAAAGGATATGTGGTTCCATTTGAGCAGCTAAAATGTCACGATGTTTTTGAGTACCATGCTCAAAAAACTTTTGAATAACATAGTTGCCGAAAACATCGGTCATCAAAGTTAAACTATGAGGAAGTATTTCGTCAAAAGTGTTATGTTTTTGCTCATCAGTGGCAGTCTCTAATTTCTGCTGAATAAATCTAGAACCATGTTGATCCCCACTAAATTCTACAACATTTCCTGCAATATCAGAAAGTTCATATTTTCTGTTTTTGTTTGTTCTAAACTCTTCAAGAAGGGAACTGCGAGGAGCAACATTAATATTGTTATTTTGACTAGGGTTGTCAACAGATTTAGTTGCTGTGAAGTGCTGGTTGAATTCCATTGAAGGCTTTGGTGACAAACCGTAAGTTCCGAGACGTGAGATAGTAGGAGAACCATATTGTGTGGTATTGAAACCTTGAGAAGCTTGATGACGAAGTCTGGATTCAGAGTAGTTTGAAGGTTGAGAGACATTGGGAATCATGCTAGGTTCTACATAGCTCATACTTGAAGCAAAGTTACGACTTCCAGTTTGCTCAAGTATAACATCAGGTTGTCTTGGGAACTGATTCAACCTATCACGAGATTCAAAAGGAAATCTTCCCGGAGGAGCTCCAAAAAAACTTCCACTTCTTTGAGGAGTATGTGGATTCAAAGGATCGTTCATATGATATTGTCGGGCTAAGTCATTAACTAAATATTGAGGTTAGTACTTACTCAATTGAAAAATAAAAAAATAGAGGAAAAGCATTTTGTCGACAAATACACATACCTGAATTGCTGCTGCGTAATGGAATTCGAGGACCTAAATATATTATAAGTATCAAAGTCACAAAAATCGTAAAAATCACTTACGATCCATGAAAGGACTATTATACGCAGCAGCTACACGGGGCGAAATAGTCATGTCTAATAAAGAATTATGACGTCCTATTTCAGGTTTCTATAATATATAAAAATAAATAAATAATTGACAAATTTAAAATGTATAATTACCTTCATAGAAACAAAGCTAGAGTAGAG
The DNA here is from genome assembly GCA_000697335.1 of Conidiobolus incongruus B7586. NCBI lineage: Eukaryota > Fungi > Entomophthoromycota > Entomophthoromycetes > Entomophthorales > Conidiobolaceae > Conidiobolus > Conidiobolus incongruus. The sequence continues at coordinate 14,562 of JNEM01011503.1, read as the reverse complement.
GTCATCGCGGTCAAGGGTATCTTCAGGTTCGGCATGAAAAGTATCGTCATCATCAAGATGAAGATTATGAAGAGAGTTGGTTGGATCATCAATGTTAAGAATATTTTGGTTGTTATTCATACTGAAACTACTTGAGAAAGAGGAAGCACGAGAAGGTGGAGACATACGTCTTTTAAAATTGTGTAAACCGTCAAGGGTATGCTCACTAAAAGAAGGTTTTTTGGAACCAATAAATCCGGGATTTTCGGTAGAATATCCTCTTGGAACATATTCTGGAGCAGAAAGATCCAAATTGCTATAAGACTTAATATTAGAGCGTAACCTAGGTTCGGAAGGAGAATGAGAGTTGAGAGAAGCAGCTGACTTTCTATGAGATAGAGTAGGAAGGAAATTAGGAGAAGGAGAGCGTGAGACATTCTAAGAAGAATAAGTAAAATAAATTTATAACATTGGGCTATATATACCTGTTGTAATAAATCTACAAAACTCTTATTAGGACGACTCATAATATTATTATTGGATCGATAAAGAGGAGTCCAGTCTTCTTCTTCGGGGGTAGAAGCTTTGGAATGGACGTTCTATTAAGAAATTAGTTACAAGAGAATAAAAATGATAATAGAATAAAATACCGATTGGTTATTACTCCAAATATCATTACCTAATATTCCATGCATACAGTCTATATAAAAGATCAATAAAGTTGATTTTTTGATAATAGTAAAAGGAGCTTACCAGAACTGTGAGCTTTCAAAGAGCCATTTGACCTATGAAAGTCGGTTTTCGAAAGTGAGGAAAGGTTCATTCCCTGAATGTAGGGATAAATAGGCTGAGGAGTGGAACCACTTAATTCCTAATAATTTATTAGTGTGATACTTAAATGATTATAGTAATAGATTTACTTCATGAGATTTTTGATAATCCAGAGTAGATGAAGATGTCAATGAATGAGTGGAGTTTGATGAAGGAACACCATTTTGACCATTCTCAGAAATATTCTCATTATAAAGCTATGTAACAAATACATCAAACATTAAAAACCGAGCAGAATATAAGAATAATTTTGTTCAAGTACCTGACTATGCTTCCTACCACTGGAAGATAGTTCATTCAACAAGGCAGTGGAATTAGGAACCATGTTAGCCTGTCGGGCGAATTAAAAGAAGGAGGCAAAATTTAACCAGCTGATTAAAGATTAAATAGAATAAGTTGAAACTCAAAATATTACACAAAAAAGAGTTATTAGTCGTATAATATTGCTAGCGTAATGTTTAATAATTTTTAGATATTATTTAAGTAATATTGAAATAATGACAATTTGCAAACAAAACCAAAAATCAAAAGAGAGGGAACAAAAAGGATTGAATTGTTGTTTTAACTATAAAGTTAGGGAGTCTTCAGAAGGGATAAGATAAAGACGATAGCTGAGGGTAGTTAGGAACCTTCAACGTTTATGTTATATCAAGCAGAGGGGAGAAATAACATATAATCAATGTTTAGAAGAGTGATGATTAATAACTGATGGTAGAAATCATAACTTGATATGGGAAATATTCGCAACTGTCATGAGGAATTCCAAGTGCATTTATCAAATAATTTGGAAGATGTTTCATTTCAATTTAAAATTAGTTTACAATCAATCCGCACTACTCCATATTTGTCTTGAGCCATCTTATCACTTGGAATACTGAGTAAAATACACATTTGCTTTAGCTACTCAACTCCACAACTCTGCTTAACCAAGAAAATATCTATTGAGCACCGATTACTGTATTTGATCTGCTCTTTCAGCGTTAACTTCCTTATTTGGAAACATCAATATTGACTCTAAATTACTTGAAATTTATAACTCAGATATTTTGATCTTTTTAAAATGCTTGACAATATTGGAAAATATATAATATTTATTTAACAATTTTCACCAACATTGATCGAGGTATTATGAAAAATAATGAATGATAATAGCTGATATATTCAACCCTCATATATCTAAATGTAATTTTACTAAAGAAGAATCATTTAATTTATGAAATCATTACATCAACTAACTCTCAATTTGAAAAATATTTCAATTTAGGCATAAGCCAATTAAATTACTTGAATTTAAAAAATTGAGTTAATGATTTTGAGCAATAGTTCAGAAAATTAAGAATATAATTTATAGATAATATCGTACTATTTATCATTAATTCCTAAATCTCATTATCTATTATTTCATATCATAGTATTTTAAAAATTTAAAAATGTTCTTCAGCTGAATTTTAGATTATTGAGACCAAATTGATCTAAATAACCTGAATAATTATTAGTTTGATTTTATTTTCATCTATGAGTCACCTGAACATAGACCAAAAAATTAATACAATATATTTTGGCTTTTAATATTATTCAAAGTTAAACTTTTTCCTACTTATTATACTATTTTCATAGTGATACTTTGCATAGAATAAATGTTAATACTTTGCCTAGTTATAATTTTTTAGAATCATTTATTTTTTATTCTCAGGTTGACACATAATAACCTTTTATTTGTCAATTAAATGCCGCTAATTTCAATCCAATCATAATATTGATCATAATTATAAGTTGATCATTACAATTACTTGAAAATAAATTATAATAAATTTTTATAGTATCTACTATAGTTTTAGAATATTAATATTCAATAATGAACCTAAAATGTCTTTTCTCAAGATAAGCCTCAAAAGCAGAGTCTACGCACAATACCAAGTCCTAATATTTTTCTAATAATAAAATGCGTTTAACATCTAAATAGCACAGTTTTGGTTTGAAATTTAAGGCAGTCAAATTATTAGAATTTTTTCCAAAATTTAAAAATTTATGTTCAATATTAATTATTACTTGAATAATTATATAATTAATGAGCACAGTATTAAAGGTGATGTTAATGTTGAAAACAAAAAATATGTGCAACAAATTGTTGATTATCGAGTAATTTATGGGTAATATAACTATCTCTTAATGTTCACTTTTTAAAATGAATTTTCTTATTTAACATTTTAAAGACTAGGAAAAAAGATATTAATAAAACTTGAAACTTAAAACAATACTCAAAGATAATATCGTGAAAATGATAATATTAATATTTATCGGTTACAATTAGCCTAATCATTTCATAATTGTTAAAAATATTTTAAGATTCATATAAAAATTTACAACTAAAGATTCTGGATTTAATGCTTGAATATCTCAATTTTATCATTTGAAATAAAAGTATATGAATTATTCATATAAAGCAGTTCATAATTGTGAACTTTTATAATGTACAAATTGTTCGAAATGTATATATAAAATAAAATATTATAATTTTATCAAATATGGATATTAAAAGTTTAATCAAAAAGATAAAAAGATCTTATTTAATCATTTTCAACCTTTTTTTATATCATATCATATTAAATAAACTTTTTATAATAAAACTATAGGAAACAAATGTAATTTAATATATAATTTAGCTGTATTAAAAAATATGTGATTTTGCATTACTAGAATAATAGGGTATGTATAATTTGATAGAATTATTTATGAAGACTCATAAATCCTTCATATACCATTAGAGCAGCGCCATTAGTGGGGAAAGATCTGAGTAAGCATGGAGTGAATCCTCTGTAAAAACCTTTGAAACCTTCTGTACGATAGATGTATTTGAAGCAAGCGCCAACGGATGGATATTTCAGAGGCTTAGTTTCTGGTTGAGCCATAATTCGATTTTTCACAACATCAAAAGGGAATGAACATACCCAAAATGATGTTGCAGCCACGCCACCCGCTAAGAAGGGATGCCACGAAGCATCCACTAAGGTATTTTGAAGCGTTTTCGTTGTTAAAAAATATGTCGGCCAAAACACCCCAAAAAAGCTTCTGAATAAAATGGTGGACTCCCAGCCCGACCACAATGCTGTAATACCCCTGCTTTGGATCAGTTTTTTGGCGCAATCAATGGGTCCACTATAGAGCTTGGTGGTTGCGTCATATTGGACTTGAAGTTTTGCTTTGATCTATTATATATGTTATTATTATTATCACTATTATTGAAACATCATATTAATAATTACTTGTTCAACAGGTGTAGCAACAATAGTCGACACTACTCCACCGCCCCACCCAGCTATGGCAATGTCTCTATATCCCAATTTATCAACAGTTTTACCTGTCAAATTTGCGATTTGGATTTTAAGCATATTGTAAGTGCCCACTTGGCAAGAATCAATCAAAGCCCAACCAAAAAGAGGAGGTGTGGCACCCTTATAAACTGCAAACACACCTTCCTTCCTTATTGTACTCACCAAGCACTGTATAGGTGAGTTAAATCTCCCATTATAACCTTCTGTCTGGAGTCTAACTTTAACACTAAACCAAATTCAGTCAAATAGGTTAATCACAATTCATAAGTTTCTTACGTATCGAAAGGGTGACCCACAGCTAACTTGGTGACACCAGATGAGATACCACCCAAATACCCCCATATAGTTTTATTGACATAGTCAGAAACTTCAAATCCTAGTGATTTTTTTTCTGATCAGTATTAATACCTCATTTCCATTGTATTCAAATATTATTATTTTAAATTATTTTAATTATAGTCATTTACCCATTGATAATTAATTTAGAAAGATAAAGGAAAAAAAATTAAGATTCTGTATTGTATCATATTGGTATATATATGTTCACTCGAATAAATTAATTTTAAACGTATTTGTTTTTAATTATTTCTATACACTTGAATACTTGATCACTTGACAATTAATGGATTCAAATAGTAATTGAAATGGATTGTTTACTCTATTTGGATATTAAATGCTCAAAGTAATTCATGATTCATCATTCATCATAAAAAATCAATTAAATCCAATTTTCAGAGTCCGAGCTTTGAGAATAGACATTGAAGTTTGAGGACAACTAAAAGTGGACATCTATTCCTTAAGTAACAATCTATTGTTCTAAGAAAATTAATTTTATTTCAAGATCCAATTTATATTACTTAAATGTAGCAATAAAATTTTTTAAATTGAATTTCTATTTATCAATTACTACAGAATCATATTACTGATTAGGCATATTATGATTATCATCGTTTTGAACATAATGTACATCTTATCAATAACAATTAACCTTTCGAATTATCTGGAGTAGTTTTAATTGATCATATTTATAATTAAAACATAAATTGACAATGTATTAGGTGAATATTTGTAAGTATATTTAATAAAAATTTTCAAAATAATGAATATTCCTTTATTGATAAGTACATTGGCTGTTTGCTTTAATTAAACTTGTCCAAGTCTTGTATGGAGTTCCGAGATCCCAAGGGAGTAAGTCCTAACATCAATCCTAGAAGGCTGGCTCAATTGGCTGTTGGATAGTAAAGGGAATATTTCTAGTAGTATTGATGTCTCAATCCATCTTTACATCATATTGAGGACACTTAAGAATCTTCCTTAATCCAAGTTACATATGCAAATATCCATAATTACCACATATTTTGCTTATGTGATTCTTATCACAAGCGATTACCTTGTACCAAAGATATTCTCTCAGTTTGTTGAATAAGCTTTGCTTAAATTGGTAGTGAGATTATTTTAATATTGCTCTCATACATTACTCTTAATATATTTATTGTTTTCCCACCATCCTTTTAGTGTTAAATTCAAGAAAAAACTAATATGATATTGTTCAACAATCAATTTAGTAAAATTCTTTATATAAATTATTTATAAGGTATTTATTTTTATTCTTATAGAAGATTTTTATCATATAATATCTTTTATAACAAATTTTTTCAGATTATTCGCCTTATAACTTATTATAAGTTGATCAAATTCAATAAATTTTCTCAATATATTTTTATTCAATAATCAAATCAAATAAACTTAGTTATTATAAAAATATATATGCCAAAATCAAAAGCTTAAATTCCTTTTTCAATTATGATTCTTAATCTCTAATAACAATAACAAACAAAGTTAAAATGCATTAACTGTAATCTTTTAAATATAATAATGACAATTTATTTTTTAGCAACTATATAGCTATTATATCTAGTTTCATATCCAAGTTAATAAACCTGCCTGCTTAAAATATTAAATAATAATAAACTCAAGCTTAATTATTTTTTTATATCTGAGATAGAATTTTTTGAAAAGATTATATTTTATATTATTTTAAAAGTCAACAGAGTTTTTTAATATATTGGTTTTTATTCTGGATATGATTTATGTTTATATATTTAGTTTTATCTTTATTGAAATTAAAATTATAAAATTAATTTATCCTTAATAAAGAATTAATTTAAATTTATATAATTTTATTAATTTACTTAATATGATTTTTTATTTTATTAATAAAAACAAATTTGACTTTTTTATATTCTTCACTTCAAGTTCTTTTTTTAGTTACATTATTGTATTATATTTTTAATAAATATAATTTATTCATATTTGTATATAATAAATTATAATAAAATACTTATATATGAACAATTTTCATAATTCTTGATTTTAATATTTTAGTTTTATATTATATATTTGATATTATTTTATTTAATATTAATTTAAAATTATGAAATTCATAATATCAAAGTATTATACATAAGAAATAAAAAGCTTAATTATAGTTCCATTTTATATTTTTTTGAAAGACTTTGAATTTTATAATATTTGTCATAATATCTTAATATTATATGGCTTATTATCTTTTTATCTAAAGAACCTTTCTATGTAATATATTTGCTATTCAAAATCAAGTTCTTAATACTAAAATAAATCCTCAAATAGCATATTTAATTTTTTTACCTTGGAGTTTGCTTTCTTTTTAATTAGAAAATGAATTATTATTAAAAACAAGATAAAACTTAAATTAACTTAAAGTTTATATAGTTTTAACTTTTCTTATTTTATATTAATATTCAAGATAATTTAATAAAATCTTAATATGTTCTAGTATTTTATAGGAAAAATATAAAAAATTCAATTAATATTTGTTAAGAGACTAGTTTTCTAAATTCTTATATATATTTTCATATAATTTAATTAACTATAAATTATATGATTAATTTATATTTTTATAGCTAAATTAATTTTATAAATAGTATTAAATTATTTAATAAACTAGGTTTCTCTTTTTTTTTCTCAAATTTTTATTATTTCTTATCTTTTTCACTATTTCTAAGATTGATACTATATCCTACTAATATTATAATATATTAACATTATCTAATATAAATCTTAATATATTAGTAACTTATTTTAATTTAAAGCTTAATTGAACTTTATTTATATTTATATATTACAACTATGTTATAATATTATATTTTATGTTATATTACTTTTATATTAAGTTTTCTTCTATATTATATTAGTATTTATTATTATGTTTATATAATAACAATAATAAAATTATTATAAACCCACTTAAAATTAATAATTACCTGTATTAAATCTATTTATTACTATTTTAAATCTTATTTATAATTTATTTTACTTTAATTTAACATTATACACTATAATACCACTAAAAAAAAGATACTTTTATATTATTTTAATAATAATAATAGCTTAATTACTAAATAAATTTAAGACTTTAGTGTTTAAAAATTTATTATCTTTTAAGAAACTTATATTAAACAACTTTTGGTTAAGAAAAATATAACTCAAATAGCTTAAATTTAACAAACTAGTTATTTTATTATAGTTAATATATTAAACTACTTCTTTAATATTTTTAAAAACAAACTAACTACTTATAATATTTTTAAAAACCTTTATATATTTAAAAACTATTTTAAAAATATAAAGAATTATTTTAATTTAATTTTTAATAAAGATTTAAAGAATATATTTAAATTAACTATTTTTTTAATAAAATATATTTATACTTAATAGTTAACTTATTATAAACTTAATCCTAAAGAGTTTTTAAGGGTATAACTTATTATAAAAATATAAACCTTTAAATAATTAGAAAAAGCTTTTAAAGAAAAATATTACTTAAAAAATTAAGTTTAATTAACAAGAGAAAAGCTTTTTTAACTTAAACAAAAAATTTTTATAAGGTAATTAATTGAGAGATTTAATATATTTGAATATATTTGTTAAGAGACTATTTCTCTAAATTCTTATATACACTTTCATATAATCCAATTAACTATAAATTATATGATTAATTTATACTTATATAGTTAAATTAATTGTATAAATAGTATTAAATTATTTAATAAACTAGGTTTTTCTTTTTCCTCTTAATTCTTACTATTTTTACTTTTACACTATTTCTAAAATTGAAACTATATTCTATTAATATTATAGGATATTAACACTACCTAATATAAATTTTAATATATTAGTGATTCATCCTAGTTTAAAGCTTAATTAAACTTTGTTTACATTTGTACACTATAGTTACATTATATTATTATGTTTTATACCACACTACTTTTATATTAAGTTTTCCTCTATACTATATTAATTTAACTACCACTATACTTATATAATAACAACAATAAAACTGTTAAAAACCTATTAGAAATTAATAACTATCTATATTAAACCTAATTATTACTATTTTAAATTTTATCTATAATTTATTTCATTTAAATTTAACACAATATATTATAATACCACTAAAAAAAAATACCCTTATATTATTTTAACAATGATAATAGCTTAATTACTAAATAAATCTAAGATTTTAGTTTTTAAAAGCTTATTACCCTCTAAGAAACTTATATTAAACAACTTTTGATTGAAAAAAACATGTTTCAAAGAGCTTAAATCTAATAAACCAGCTACTTTATTATAGTTAATATATTAAACCACCTCTTTAGTATTTTTAAAGACAAATTAACTATTTATAATAGTTTAAAAAACCTTTACAAGCTTGAAAACTACCTTAAAAACATAAAGAATTACCTTAATTTGATTCTTGATAAAGATCTAAAGAATATACTTAAATTAGCTACTTTTTTTTTGGAAAAATTTGTTTATACTTGGTAGTTAACTCATTATAAGCTTAATCCTAAAAAATCTTCAGGAGGATAACTTATTACAAAAATATAAACTTTTAAACAATTAGAAAAAGCTTTTAAAGAGAGGTATTACCTAAAAAATCAAGTTTAATTAACAAGAGAAAAGTTTTCCTAACTTAAATAAAAAACTTCTACAAGATAATTAATTGAGAAATTTAATGAGATATGTTTAAATATACTAAATATCACTGAAGAAGAATAAATCTACAAACTATTATAATACCTTAACCTTCAAGTAAAGTTCTAGTTAGTTAATAGGGAACACTTTGATAATATGTTTTTTTCTGACATTTGTGATATAACCATTATAATTAATGATATCTTTTACTCTATAACTAAATTTTCCTACCTTAAAAATTAATCTTTTAAACTTTACTTTAACCTACTTAAGTTTTAAATGATAGATGTTTTTGCTTTAAGGTTTTACAAGAAAACCTTTAGTAAAAAAGCTAAAGCTTACTTAAGAGTAAACAAAGGTTGTTATTACTGTTGAAAGACTTAAGTTAATTATAAAGCTAATAAATACCTTTTAAAGAAGCAACATCTATTTAATTCTCAATAATCCCAACTTACCAACCATAAATCAAACCTGAATAATATCAATATAACTTTAGAATCACCCTTTTTATAATTGGTTAGTAAATTCTAATCTAATCCACAAAAGTTCTAATAAACTAATGATTCTACAAATTAAATTATATATACTAGAGAAATCTAACTGATTAAACTACTAGAAACTAGAAATATTCTAGTAATTGATTTACCTTGTGATTTTTTACCTTTAACTATCACTTTATTGTTTGTATTAACTAGTTCTTTTATAAATACACTTGTTAGTGTTTTAATTAACTCTAGTTATTTTAATTGTATTATCTCTTCTTTTATTGTTGTAAAGTTATCTTTACCTACCTAAAAAAGTAACTTGATAATTAAATATGTTAACAACTTAATAGAATAAACATCTAACACTGTATTTAGATACTTATTATTATCCCTTAACTACTCCCAATATATTAAATTCTTGATTAGTAACATTGGTTATAATTTTATACTAGGTTAAAATTGGTTTGAATATCACAATCTTATATCTATAAATATTACTTTAGAAGGTTACAAATTTATTTCTTTTACTTTCTAAAAGAAATTAGTGGAATTAATCTTAAAAAATCTATATTACCCTATTATAAAACTATTAAATACTTTACCTAACACTAACTTTATAATTGTAGCAAATAATTTTATCATTATAAGTAAAAATCAATGTAAAAAGCTAATCAAAAACTTAAATAATTTATAGGGATATATATTTGTTTATTATTTATCTATTAACACTTTATTTATTGATTTTAATGAAGTTATATTTAATAACCACTTCCTATATAATATAATAAGTTAATTTGCTAATGTTTTTGAATTTGTAAATAGATTACCACCTAAACATAATATTAAACATAAAATTAAACTAATCTTTAGTATACAACTATATTTAAAGCTTACTTACCATTTATCTCCTGAACAATACTAAACCTTAAAAGAAGAAATCCAAAAACTACTTGAAAATAGGTATATTAAACCTTTTTCCTTACTATAAAGATCTCTAATCCTCTTTGTAAAAAAAGCTAATGGTGGTTAAAGATTATATATTGATAACTATATTTTAAACTCTAAAATTATCAAGGATAAAACTTTATTATTAAACCTATATAATGTTAAGGATAAACTACTTAAATCAACTATATTTACTAAACTAGATGTTAAGAATAAATATTACAACATTAAAGTTGAAGAAAATTCTATCTTTTTAACTATTTTCAATACTCTTTTAAGCTACTATAAATTTACTGTTATAAACTTTAGATTGTGTAATGCTTTTGTAACTTTTATTTAATTTATTAATTCCTTTTTCAACCTTGTTTTTAATAACTTTATTATTACTTACCTTGATAATATCTTAATCTATTTAAAAACTAAAAAAGAATATATTTAACATGTTAATTAAATTTTACAAATTATTCAAGAATATAAATTACTTTTAAAACTATCAAAATACATTTTTAGTACCTTTTCTATCTTTTTCTATAGTTATATTGTTTCCTTTTAAGGAATTAGTATTGATCTAACTAAACTCAATAGTGTTAGAGCTTTTATTATACCTATAAACAAAGATTAAATTATGTTTATACTTAAATTATTAAATTACTTTAAAGATTTCATTGATTCTTTTATTGAACTTATTGTTTTTCTTACTAATCTTTTAAAGAAAGACTCTCTTTTTAAATAAACCCCACTATATACTTTTTGTATAAATGCTTTGATTTTCTATATTACCAATGTTTTTGCTTTATTTATCTTTAATTTAAAACTACCTACTATTATTTTTACTAACTTTAATTCTTTTGCAATTAGTAAATAATTAACCTAGTTTAAATTTAATTTATATTTTACCTTATAACTATAAGATAAAATAATAAATAGGGGAGAATAGGTTAAGTTTAACTTTATAAATGTTACCTTAAAAACAATAACATTCTAGTTAAGAAAAATAAAACTAGCTGAATTAAAATACCTAGTCTATAAATAAAAACTCTTTGCTTTAGTAGAAATAATCAAAAATCACTTATATTTTTTATCCTGTAATTTTTTCTTAATATTTACAAATCACAAATTACTTATCTACTTAAATACTTAGAAGCATTTATTAAGAAAATAAATTAAATAGATTAAAACTATTTAAGTTTACCTTTTCTTTATTTAATATCTTTTAGGTTAATAAAACTATGTTGTAGATACTTTGTTAAAAAATCTTACATACCTACCCTTTTATTCTAATTGTAAAAATCCAGCAAATATTAACTTAATAATCATTAATAAAAGAAATAAAGAATTTATTAAACTATTTTAAGAAACACTATTAAATAATAATTTCTTTATTTTAGTTAAAGAAGAACTCTTTAAACTATTAGAAAACTAACTAAAATATGTTAAATAATTTAAACCTATCAATAACTTACTATATTATAATAATTGTTTATATATTCCTAACATTCCCAAGATTTAACAAATAATATTTAATGAATACTATAACTTACTTGTTAGAGGATATCAAAACTAGTTAAAGATTGTTGAGAGAATTAAAATAAAGTACTACTAGCTTTCCCTAGTTAAATTAGTTTAGAAATACACTAATACCTGTGATATATGCTAAAGAACTAAATATAATACTCAACTAAAATATAGTAAACTTATTCCTTTATAAGTCTTTAATAAAACTTAGTAACAAATCCAACTTGATTTCATAGAAATTTTTAAATCAACAAATAGTTATAATAATTTACTAATTGTAATTGATTCATTTTCTAAATATGTTTATTTTATTCCTTGTTTCAAAACTTCTATAATTAAAGATGTTACACAATTATTATTCTTTAATATCTTTACTTATTATAGAATTCTACAAACTATTGTATTTGATAAAGATGTATAATTCAACTCTTGATTTTAAAAGTCACTATCCTCTTCTTTTAAAATTAACCTAGCTATGTCTACTACCAATTATCACTAAACCAATAAACTTGTTGAAAAAACTATTAAAACCTTAAAATAAATGATTAAAGCTTATATTAACACTAATTAGTTAAATTAAGATGCTTATATCTACCAACTCTAATATTCATTTAACACCTTTATTAATAAATTAACAGGTTTTAGCCTTTATTTCATTAATTATAACAAACATCCTAACTTAATAATTACCCTAAAACTTTAAATCAACTTACCTTTAAACATTGTTGAATTTTAATCCAATATCAAACATATTAATTCCCTTATCAAATTTAACTTAGAAGAAAATTAAAGGATTATAGAATAATAATACTTAAAGTTATCTAAAAACCCTTTTAAATATAAAACTAGTATGTTTGTATACTTAGAACAATCTACCTTTAAACCTACCCTACTTAAATCTAGCTTAAATCCTAAATACTTACTATTATATTATAGTCCCTATAAAATTTAATCTATTGATTTAAATTTTGAAAATATTACCTTGGAATTACTTTTAACTTTAAGGATCAACCTTACCTTTTATATATCTAAAATTAAACCATACTTTAAAGATTTTAACACTTTTCCTAATTAATTAAAAACCTTAAAACTTGATCCAACTATTAATTAAGATAAAGAAGAAAAATATTATGTTGATTACATAATTAAGTTTAAATCTATTAGGAATAAGCTTTATTTTTATGTAAAATAGATGGGTTATCCTATTAAAGAAGCTACATAAGAACCTCTAGAAAATATTAAGAATACTTTAGCTTATTATACCTATTTGCAAAAAATTAAAGAGTGTGTCTCTTCTAAAAAACCTACTAAAGGAGTATTAAGAGACTAGTTCTTTAAATTCTTATATACACTTTCATATAATCCAATTAATTATAAATTATATGATTAATTTATACTTATATAATTAAATTAATTATATAAATAGTATTAAATTATCTAATAAACTAGGTTTTTTTTTTCTTCTCAATTCTTACTATTTTTACCTTTACACTATTTCTAAAATTGAGACTATATTCTATTAATATTATAGGATATTGGCACTACCTAATATAAATCTTAATATATCAGTGACTCATCTTAGTTTGAAGCTTAATTAAACTTTGTTTACACTTGCACACTACAGCCACATTATATTACCATGTTCTGTGCCACACTACTTTTATATTAAGTCTTCCTCTACACTATATTAGTTTAATTACCACTACAATTACAATATTAAATATCACTAAAGAAAAATAAATTTATAAATTATTACAATACCTTAACTTTTAAATAAAACTCTAGTTAATTAATAAGGAATATTTTAATAATATGTTTTTTTTAACATTTGTAATATAACAATTATAATTAATAATATTTTTTACTCTATAAGTAAATTTTTTTATTTTAAAAATTAATTTTTTAAAACTTACTTTAACTTTCTTAAATTTTAAATGATAAATGTTTCTGCTTTAAAGCTTTATATGAAAATCTTTAGTAAAAAAGTTAAAATTTAATTAAAAGTAAATAAAAATTACTATTATTGTTAAAAAATATAAGTTAATTATAAAGTTAATAACTATCTTCTTAAAAAGCAAAATTTATTTAATTTTCAATAATCTTAATCTACTAAATATCAATTTAACTTAAATAATATTAATATTATTTTAAAATTTATTCTTTTATAATTAATTAGCAAATTTTATTTTAATCCACAAAAGTTTTAATAGACTAATGATTTTATAAATATAATTATATATATTAGAGAGATTTAACTAATTAAACTACTAGAAACTAAAAATATTTTAGTAATTAATTAATCTTATGATTTTTTATCTTTAATTATCACTTTATTATTTGTTTTAATTAAATATTTTATAGATATATTTATTAATGTTTTAATTAACTTTAACTATTTTAATTGTATTAATTTATTATTATTATTTTAAAACTCTCTTTAACTATTTAAAAAAGCAGCT